>JAKTSL010000077.1:0-76930 GCA_030580175.1 Diutina pseudorugosa
GCCAGTTCTGATCAGTTGCCAATAAATGACCTGTATAGTTGAGTAGCTGCGCTCGATCTGCGCTCTCTCTCCGCTTGGTGTCCGGCATAGAGGACCCAAGAACCGATTCTATACAACAGATTTTTTTTGGCACAGGTATATATACACAATCCAATCAAACATGCCAATAATGTCCTACAAGGTATTCATTACGTATATCGGCTCTTTTATAATTGTAAATGACAAATCAGATGTTTTAAGTATATAAGAGTATATTTGGGGAGACTCGAAGTGACCCATATAGATTTTAGCGAGAGATATCAAGTAAACAAATACAGCTTGTTATCACATATAATCAAGCGTTGCTTGAGCTTTTTTAAAAAACAAACTAAAGACTGTATATATGTAAGTCATCAATCTCTAGCAGCAATGGCATTCTTTTATAACGGATAGTGTTTTCCTGCTTTCAATATATAGGTTTTCTTAACAAATTTTTGAAGACAAACGAAAATCTAGTGTTCTAAAAAAGCAGTACGTGAGGGTGTTCAGTAGCCCGATTACAGGTATCTATGATTCCTCCAGCATCTAAACTCATTGCGCAAGTTTCATATAGATCAAAGTATTTGTATTAGACGCCTGTAATAAAACTTGTAATTTCAAAGCTACTAACCCTATTGAATTGGATTTCAATTTTGTAAACGTATCCGACTATAAAAGACGATAGCTTAGCATTACCCCATCGCAGGAATAATTCTCAACACGCAATTGTCACGCTTCGTTATACCAAAGCACCATCAATGCATTTTACTTCACATGTACCACTCAAATCAGCAAATTTAAAAATCTTATTCTTTGACAGTCGGAGCTAACGCCCATATTCAGATGTTTATGTTGAGATCAAGGTATGAAATACTTTAAGGCAATTTTCAATGCTAGTTTTAATTTGTTGTCACGATAATATGTATACAGTGTCAGGGTGTGTGTGCCAGCACAACGCCCTTCATGCCGTGAATATTTACAGTACACCATCCAACGCCAATCGAATTAATCCTTTAGGTCCCAGGATAACCTTTTCTGCTAATGAACCTGCTTCGGAATGAGTTTCATCCAAAATATTTTTGTACGCGAACAAGCCCATCATTGTATGAAAGGACATCACCAGAGATATTTCCTTTGCGACACGGTCACGACGAGAGTGGTGAAACTTGCGGAAAGGATACACAGCTTCATACAAATGATGCTTTTTCATAAACTCGCATACCAATTTGTTGTTGTCAAATATTTCAACGGCATTAGCAATATCAAGTTCCCCTAACGTTAAAAATGTCATGTCTCCAAACATCAGTTGTTGCAAAACTCTCATTCGCGTCACATCGTGTCCTAATTGCCGGAGCATATCTGATGATATCCCAACCAGAGGTATTCCGCTGGATGCTTTATTAGGTACCATGAGGTGATGCTGCACCCCTACTTCCAAAATGACTTGCTTCTCCTTATCGCTCAATTTTACGTGTGGCAGGCAGAATTCGTCAAGCTTGTCAAACCTTTCTTTGACCCATGCTGGCGGAAGCTCGTATAAGGGCGGCAGTTGAGGTATCTGGTTGAGTTTGATGCCGTTAACGAGAGACGATTCGCGAGGTGGTGTCGACATCGTCACAAGACACTCCCTGAGTATATCCTTTGACAGTAGAACTCCATCGATGGTCCTTGTTAGGCGTGGCATTTCAGGCCTTCTTGATTTGCCTTTGCCCTCGGATAAGAGCTTCGATTCAATGAATTCGCACAGCGATGGGGTCGGGGGACACTTAGGTGTGTCAACATCCGACAAGCAAAGTTGTGATAAGACTCGCGTTGCCAGGATCAGTACCCCATCCATAAACAATCTAGTCTCTTTGAATTATAATATTCGCTGACCATAAGTGGGTTACAAGCATAGGAATTCACGTGACTTTTCATAACAATATTCCTGACGATGAACTCATCAGAAGACCGGTTAGCTAGAAGAAAGGCACGATTTGATTCGACCAAAATATCGAACAATGCCAAAGAAACTCTCCCAGGATTTGTGAGTCGAGGAGACTCATATCTTCGAGAAAAAGCCAATCAAACACAATACTGGAAGCAATTATGCTCACAACTTCCACAACAATTTGATGATGTCGCTATTGAGTTGAATATAACACGGTCAGCTTCAACTGAGCTTGAAGGTAATATTGACAATTATCTTCTTAATTTGCGGAGACTCAGAGAAGCAATCGTGGCCACACGCAATAGTGCTCTTATTGAGAAGGTGTTTGGCTTGTCAATAAGAATCGCTGCTCGAACTGGCCATTATCAAACATACGTCCCCGCTATCGGGTACTTGTTTGCTTGTAATCGTTTTGATTACGAATATGTGGTCTATCTCATCTTCCACATGGTACATTGTAATCAGGATTACTCTACAGCACTTCGGTTGTACTTCACTCATTTGGCGCAACATGCAGAATATCATTATGTCTTACTTGTGATTCAGAGTTGGATCGTACATGATTGGGTTACATGGTTCAAGCTTTTGGATTCCCTTCGGCTGAACCCTGAGGTCCATAGTATCATGAACCTTGGAACCAAACACATGCTTAAGACTATGGTAAAGACCATGTCTCTGGCTTATTTCACCTATCCGATAGCAGATTTGTATCTTCCACATGGAGTAAACGTTGAGGCTACGGGTTGGAAAGTTGATAACGAAGGGTCAACTGCAATCATTCGAGAACGCATAAAGAGGTAAAATGCATCTATTATTATAGTTAGAGTTTGGGTGGTAACATTAAAGCCAACTCCGACTCTATCTTCTTTATCGTCTCATTATCACTGGGAACGTCATGGCCTCCATCGAAACCAATTTCCACTGCGTTGGGAAAGGTGCGGGCTAGATACTGGACCCGAGCTGGAGGACATACTGGATCATGCTCGCCATACACAACGATAACTTTGGTGGAGAAATCGCTTGGGCGAGTGTAGTAATTTCTATACGACTCCCGGATCTTCACATGTTGCAGATATTCTTCAACCGTGTTGAGGTCGAAGATATTCGTGCGAGTAGCAGGATTAGTATCAAGAGGCTCAGTGAACGCAAATCCCAGAATACAAATGGTAAATTTGAATTGAGGCTGTTTGGAGTAACGTGTTAGGCTATTAGTCAAGATCGCCGCCATGGCACTGCCTTGGCTGAATCCCATGATTCCAACGTAAGGACCATTCTTATTGATATGGTCCACAATCCACCTAAACGAGTCATCGAAGCCTCTGTAATCACCCTTTCCCTGATAATCCCACCAACACCGATTGAAGTCGCGCTTTATTACCAGCTGCCATTTTGCTTCGGCTTCTTCTTCGTTGGGACCAAGTTTATAGCCCGCTTGCTCCTTCTTCCTTAATTTCATAGGAGGGTCGACATATTCCACAGAGAGTCCGTGGGAATTCAACATCGATTCGAGAGCCTTTGATCGTTGTTTCAATCGGTGCCCATTTTGAAGAAAGCCTGGAAGAAAGAGTACTTTCATTTCTTAGGTTGATAATTCCCCACATTTTTAAACTGCACCGAGGTAAGCATATGGTTGTGCACTTCCAACTTTTTTGAGCCACGCACGATCGAAATGTACAACCAAGACGCCTACAACATCACAAGAGTCTTACCATATTGTAAACGTTCCAGGTAAGGGTACTTGTTCTTTTGATGACGAGTCATAGCACGTCAACTTGCGCTGCGAATGCTGGACAACACTGCCATGCAATGCCGAGTGATATCGTATTGCTTGGGCCGAAGGCAAATGAAACGTAAGACGGGGCCCCCCATCATCAGAGTACATGAAGAGGTAAAGTCGGTGGCAACTGCGACTAAGAATATTTGCTATGATCTCTTATGCTACCTTAGAGACAGCGAGAGAGGGGGGGTGGGGTGGCGCACATGACCGATTGTCCCGGCGAATTTCGGACACTTTCTTTTTTTCCGGGGCCTAGACACGGGGTCGGACTTGACACTCCCCACTTCATTTCATATATAAGCCGGTTACCGCCAGTTTTCAAAATCATTCTCAGTTTCCACATCCATGTCAAATCCCATTCGAGTTTCCAGAGGGCAGGCCCCGGCACTGGATCCCACTGCCCCTAGAGTCTCTGGTCCATCCGAGACAATCAATATTGTTCCTTCAAGCCACAGACAGGAAACCCCCCGCCACCTTGAGCTGTTTTGGCTGATGATGGTATAGTTGCGAGTCATCTGGAATGACTGGGTATAGTGAATCTTATAGAAAATTATAATATTGAGTTATGAAGTTGTTGTTTGATCAGTCATGATGGTGTAGTTGTACGTTGAACCTACCACGTGTGGACTATGTTTTTATGCGAGGGGGACGATTATAATCGACCGGTTGAGCGACGTCGAGATACTATATCTCCATCATCTCAATATCACCATCTTCTCCGAGCTCACAAGTAATCTGTCTTACCGATTCCATCATCTTGACCATTCGATCATCTAAAAACAGCGAGAGTTCGTTGTTTCTTTCTTTCCACAATGCTTGATCGGCTCTAACCATGTCTTTCACCTTCTCCAAAAGCTGCAGCTTTAGTCGGATACGAGCTTGATGGTGGTATTCGTGGGCAAACAACTCTCGATACAGTTCTTCTGGAGCCACATGAAAAGCGATCGATCTATCTTCACCACCAATGATTTGTGCCAATTGAAACGTATCCGCAGTGGGATTCTCCTCGAGTAACGTTTGAAGTTTCAGACGAAACCCTTCATCAATGTCATCTTTCTCTATTGTGACTTCCAATGTTTTTCGAGTAAAATCAAACTCCGGCAATTTGATCTTGTCACAAAGAACAACATAATTGGTCGTTTCCTTCAGAAGCATTATTGTCGCCTGGGCACTATCGTACATTTCACTGTTGAGCGACTTCATTTGCTGCTTGTAACTGTCCCGTAACTCAAACTCCCACTGTTTGTAACTTCTCATAGTCCCCAGTATCAGATACAGATGTATCAAGAAGTCTTTTCCCAGACCCTGGCCATCTAACAAATCCGAGGCACCATCAAACGTAGCTAACGTCGCTCGGAGTCGTTCCTTTAGCGTCGTCATGGCTATCGTTTCGCGTTCAAAGTTACATTCGCACCCAAAGCGATGAACGACTGTGTACAATGTCGACACAGATAACTTAATGGATTAAACTTTTGTCCGTTTCGTATGGCCAGCTAGACTGTGGTTTGAAACCATGCCGATCAGAATAAGTTGTGATAAACAGTTTATGTATGGGGATAGGAAAAGAAAATCGCTAATGGCGAGGAGGTAACTCCATACACGGACGCTTCCGCTTTCGGCAAATGTTACTCAACTACTCAACACCTACTGTTGGTTCTCTAATGCCCTGCATCAAAGATTCGGGGACATATTCGTCAGTAGAATGGTCGATTTGCTCGAATATTACATATAGATTTCCACACATCTTTCCCCTGACCGATGACCGTTGTTACTAGGTCAATACAAATTGATCGTACGTACTGCGTAGGGTCGATCACATGGCATCTCCAGGTAAATCCCGGGGGGCCACGAACAAGACTCGAGTTGATTTCAGCATGTATTTTTGTTAAGTGCTGTCAAAGGACACTGTCACCGAAAGAAAGCCATAGGACTATCGGAAGATCTGAGGCATTAATCTCTTTTCATTTATTGGGTTATCAACGGCTTTTTTGTGATGTTGAGCATTTTCTGGCATTTGTGGGCCACGCCCCAAGGTTGAGATTGCGAATTTCCCCTCTCCTGTAATCACCCCTTGGGAAACTCCCCTCACAGCTAGGTTTACTACAAGCAGGTTATACATGACCTAATTCTACTTACGCGCCACTCGCCTCAACGATACGAGTGTTAGATTGCGATGTCATCCATCACATGGCAATAACGGAGGTGGGTCCGGAGTTGTTGTGCTTATCTCTGATCACAAGCCATACACGTGGGAACGACATAGTGTCTGCTTGCAGGGCGCACAACCCACAAAACGGCTGGACACTACTGTGATGGAAGGTGATGTTGGGTCCGTCGTGCCGAGGCCGGGGCTCAAGACAACCTATATAAGAAGCAGAGAACCGCCAAACTTTACAACCCTGTTTGACGAGATAGAGAAGCAAGATGGCGTTGATGCTCCAGTTTGGGCCTCGGCCGCTGGAGCCAACGGGCCCACAAGCCCGGCGACGGTGGTCGTTTCGCCGATTCAAACCTCAGCTGTCTGCTGTGATGGAAAAAACCAACAATAAGGATACGGCTGACTTAACTGCCGGAGCTATAATTGGAAGTACCGGCGGAACTACTCCCGCAAAAATTGTGCCGCCAACAAAACGGCAGATACGCCCGCCTGCTTATACAAAGCCTCGAGGCCGACGGCCCCATCCTCGATTATTTGTTCTTATTACCCCTTACCTTGATGCTAGCCTGGCTCGATCGCTTGCCACCGCTGTGGGAGGACTTAAAGGTCACACAATAGTGCTCAATGCTATCGGCCGTCGATACCCCCACATGACGGTGGAGGTTGAGCCCTACCAAGTGATGGCACGACAGTCGGGTGCCACTTGGGACTCAACTAAAATTATCATGGGTCGAGGTCGAAAGTCGGTGCCATTACTTTACGGACCCAATAATTGGGGCATTAGACGACTTCGATTAGAAGCTCCGACGTCTGAGATGGTGTTTGATTTGAGAAGGCTTGCCAAAACAATCGAGCATCTTGAGCTCGAGGGGTTTTTGCTTGTGTTTCCTGGGAGGCTCGAAATTAATGAGTTAATGCTAAACAAGTGCCGGACACTTGATTTGATGGGTGATGGGAACAAAGCTCCCCTGTCGACGTTGGATGGTGCCATTCTGGGGCTTGTATTCAGTGGGAAAAAGTTTGCTGGCGACGGACTTTCTTGGGATTGCGTCATCGAAGCGTCGACGGTAGTGTTAAGGGGTGCCGGTTTGGATGGGCTTCCCACTTTGGTAGGGACCACCGCCCTTAGTCTTGAGTTTGGCTACATTGCCACTGACGAGCTTGATCTTCCCTTGACGCTAACTAATCTTCGATTCCATGTACGTAATCGCTTTGGCCATTGTCAATTTGGTGGTGCCTCGCTTTGCCAGCTTCAGCGACTTCAAAAATTGGACATCTATCATCCACCTTGGAAAAGCCCCGAAGAGCTTCCGGCAAGCCTTGAGGCGTTGACGGTGTATGATCACGTTATCAGTGATGAAGGGATTCCTGCCACTGTCCACCGCAGTCTTAACCTTCTCCGCCTCAAGCGGTGTCGGTTCAAGCAAGTGGATATGGCTCAGTTTAATCTTCCTCCAGCCCAGGCGGTTGAATTTTACCAATGTCAGGGCGACAATGGTATAATCAAGGAGGAAGACGTGGCGAACGTGCCGCCGGGGTGTCGTGTAAAGTGCCCGGAACTGCTGTCACGAATGTCCAGCATTTCTCATCTGGCGTAACCAGTGCATACATATAATACACGTCATATTAGTACAGTCGGGGTCACGGACCCTTTGTCGATGCTATCAATATCTAAAAGTCATTAAAGAGGTTTCCGTAGGGGTCGTCGACGCCGCTGATGCCGTAATCCAAGTCTTTGTCTTCCGGGTACCGGTCAAATTGCGACGTGTCACCCACCCCCAGTGTGATCGGTGGCTCATAGGGCGTTTCAATGTCTCGGGAAAGAAGCCGTTCCCAGATTACCTCTTTGAACCAGGGGTGGTTTTTGACATCGTCCAGCCCCCCTTGCAAGTTCCCAAGTCTCTGACTCAAATCCTTAACAATCAACTTCTGTAGCAAATCTAAAATGTCCGGGGGTAAGTAATCGGGGTAGGTAATAGTCCCATTCAAAATGTTCTCGTAGGTTTTCATCGGCGTGGGGTCGTAAAAAGGAGTATAACCCGTTAACATCTCAAATATGAGAATGCCGAAACTCCACCAATCCACCAGCTTATTATATGGCTTTGTCGCCACCACTTCAGGAGCAATGTAATCGGGGGTACCGCACAAAGTATAAGTGACGTCAGTGACTTCTTTGGCAAACCCAAAGTCTGTCAACTTGATATGACCGTTTTTGTCGAGCAAAATGTTCTCTGGTTTTAGATCCCGGTAGATGATGTTGAGATTGTGCAAGTATTCGATAGCCAAAAATACTTCGGCGGCGTAAAACTTAGCCACTGGGGTAGGGAACCGTTGCAGTTTGCGTAAAAGCAGGAAAAGCTCACCACCCTCTATGTAGTCCATAATCATGAACAAATTGTGACAATCCTGAAATGTCCCCCACATCCGAATGATGAACGGGTGTTGGGCCAACTTGAGCATCCGTCTTTCATCATTGGTATGCTCGACTTGTTTCATACTCACCACACGTTCCTTTTTAAGAGTTTTCATCGCGTAGAACCTCCCGTTGTGTACCAGCCGCGCTAGATGGACACGTCCAAACAGCCCTGTGCCCAACGTCCGCAAAATCTGGAAGTCGTTGAGCGTGTACTTCCCCTTCGTCGTTGTGTCCCTTGCCTTGTACATCGTGGGTTGAGGCTCGGTCGCCGTCGGTGGGGATAAGGGAAATTTTTCTGACCCGGCACTATACGCACCGCAGGGCTAATAACCGAAAAGATGGACTCAATGTATAACCATAACTGTATGATGATTAAACGGTGATAATGTATAAATAGCAAGGTATTAGGGCTATTGGACACTTGTGTAAAATTCAAATTATTGTCATTGGAAATTACATGACAAGTAGCAATTTTTTCAACTGGTATCGTCATGGAGTTGCTGTGAAATGATGACAGGAAACGTTCACCAAGCATCTGAAAAAACCACGCTAGTTGTCTAAAGAAGCCTATTAATGACGCTAGTAACAAAACTGAAGTTTGACGTCATGTGATCAATATTATGAACTTCACATCGCCCACACTGATGGACATACACATTTAATGCCAATCATGTAGGTTGTTACCATTGAGCCCAACAATGGGACAAAGGGAGTTTGCCAAATTCCGCTATATAGCGGTACTTGAAAATTTCGGGACGAGTTACACCTACGTACCCGTAGATACTTGCGAATCTTACATGATGCGACTTTGCATGTTGCCACCTTGAGTTAGTATATTAAGTCCATTAAAAATATAAACAACCGATTACCGTCATTGCAAGTATAAACCCATAAATTCCCTAACTTCAAATTAATTCGGCTATGCAGCCTCCGCCAGTTGGTAAGCCCGCAGAACTCTTTCTTCGACTACAGTCTCTTCGGCCACTCGGCGCCACACGTCTTCATCATTTCCCGTCGACAACACACCGATTCTCATCGTCGCCAAAAGATTGGTAGCTGCCGCCAGGTGTCCGTAAACTCCACCATAAAATGCTTTCGTGGCATCCTTTCCATGCAGAGCCTTTAACAAGGGTACCCCACCCGGATGTTGATCCATAAACGGCGTGATATCATGAATGATATTCTGAATCACGATATAAACCCTCTCTTTATCAGCCAGCTCGTCGCAAATTCGTTTGAAATCTTGTGGAGTGACGATGGGAAGCTTTGCAATGGGAGTACCCCAATTCAATTGCAGTTTCATTCGGTTGATTATCTTCTGTTGTTGTTGGATACGAAGTTGCATTATCAAATTTTCCGGCGTTCGGCACAAGTCCCACACGAGACCAAATTTCAGAAGTATAAATAAGCACCACTTGGTAGGGTCGTACGCAAACGAGCTCAGAGTTGAGCGGTAGTCATGAGGAAATTCGTGGTGAAAGTTCTGATGAGCTTGGCCGTAAGTCAAGAAACTGACAAAAGGATTGTTAGCGTTTACGCTCAGATTCTTGTCGGTAAATGGTTGACTCGGAAATAAAAAGTGAAGGTCTTTGCTGTGACACACACTTTCCGTGAAGAGCACTGCTTGTTGACACACCACCATCCGCAAGAGCCCCACATATATGAGCGCATTCATCCACAGTTCACCACAAATATACACCGTCAGCACTGTAGGCATAACAAGACCGAAAATAATGAACCACAACATATACAGTTGGCTAGCGTTATTGGCTAGTTCAATCATTGCCACATCACCATCATCGCTTTCATTGGCAACCATGGGAAATTCGTGCTCAATATACTCTTGAAGAAAACCCCGCTTGGGTTTACGTAAAAGCCACCCCCAATGAGCCCAAGTAAGTCCACGTTTGACGCTATAGGGATCCTTTTCCACATCGTCGACGTGGTGGTGGTGGGCACGATGCATAGCTGCCCACCATCTTACACTGCCAACACCAACCAGCGATCCCATCATCACCATGAACGTCACCAATCCTGAGGAAGTGGAAAACAGCTTGTGGGCAAAGTACTTATGGTAACCACAGGTGAAACCCAACATGGTCAAGTTGAAGTAGAAGAGCCCCCACCAGGTAGTGGTCTGATTGTGGGGAATGACAGGCATGCCATGGTACATCAAGTAGGCTATGGTGGCCAACGGTAAAATCGCCACCGTAACCAAGTTCGGGTAATCGATCCGAGCAAGGAAATCCCGCTTCCTTCTCCTGATCTCCCCTGCTCGAAGCTTGGTTTTCCGTTTCTGGACCTTGCGGGTTCCCAGCATCGTCGCAGTAGATCAAAGCGCACCCTTTCACAAATGACGTAAAATCAAAGTCAACTGGGTACAGCACGTGAACACCTCCTACGTCAATCAAAACGATAATTACACATATTCGGTGTAGTTGAAGCTGAGGTCGCTAATAGCGCTAAAACGAATCGGTACCTTCTTGGCATTCATTTATCCATGGACGTAGTGCATGTTGACTATATATATTGATTAAAGGACCGCAAGACCCACAGATACCGTTGATCAGAACTTCGTTGTTCATTGTCTTTTTTCTTTTCCCTTGGCAATTGCATCACATCACTACTCTCCCAACACTATACTCAAGACGTAGCGATACGTCACAAGCTTGATTGATTGCTAGGTCAAATCGGCCGTGATGGCGTTAATGCCTCCTCCTTCGTAGTTGCAATATGATGGCATGCGATAATAAATCCGTCTCAACCCCCGGTAGTGCTCTTCCAAATTGACACCCATACACTAACCAAAAGCCGCCGACGAGCAATAACTAATGATTAACTCGTCTCCCGTCTTGTACACATCAAACAATTCTCCCACCACCTCTTCCAACGTGATCTGGAACAGGCTCTGAACGTACAAAAATGGCGCCGCCTCTAGGTGGAGACGTTTGACAATAAATTGCAGCACCACCGCCACTTTCAGGTCCCGCGATAGCTTGAACACCTTGGGATTAATTGCCGGTGTCGACCCCACCAGCTGAAGCCGCACCGTCACCTTCTTCATGGGTGTTGCCTTTCCGACCAATATCTTACCCCGGGTAACGCGCGCAAGTTGACACTTCCACTCCGCCTATTCCATTTTCGAGAACCTTGATGTCATTACTGACACAATCTGCGGAAGAGCTTCTTCGAAAAGGTGCTGAGGAGGCCTTGGAAACGGGGGACTTTCTTCTGTATTCCACCTTCGTCGATGTCTGTCTTGCTGAACCGGAATCATTTGATTCGGTTGAGGCCCGGGAACTGGTGCTCACCACGTTGTTAGAAGTGTTACAAGCCCACCCGAAGCTTGTATATGAAATTGGTTGGGACTTACCTGCGGTGTTGTTACCGTACGTTGATTCCGATTACGATTTCACGTCGCAACCGCTTCGTAAGGCCCCTTGTGTGCCATTGTTACTTAAGATTTTTCAGGAATTGGCCACCAACGGTAACGCCAAAGAATTGTTTTTGAAGCTGTGTGAATTGCTCACTCAACTTGACCTAGCAAGCATTGAAGTTCAACCGGGACCCGACGAGGTATATCGCAAGGCCGCCATATTTGACATTAAGTTATACTGCATCATCGAATTGATGGATGCATGCACTCGCCGAATCAAAACGGCGTACCCTCTGAGGTTTTTGGCAATGTCGGCGTCGCTGTTCGTCAACATGTTGAGTCGTAACCCCATTGACAACAACACGCATTGTCAGTTCGTGTTGCGGCGGTGCTACCAATTTGCTCGTGGGTATGAGGGGATGCTTTCACCTGACGCCGAGGAGAAGGATGACAACACCGATGCCAACAAAATGGATAACCCAAGCGACCAAGTTGTCGAAAAGGCCCAATCAGAGTTGGATAAATTGGAGATCGCAAAATCAGAAATTGTTACCGACGCCGTTGGTTCCCAAGCTGAAGCTGACCTCAAGTCGACGGAGGGGGACAGTTTACCACCGAATGTCGACCTACAAACTCTCACCAAACCCCACGTTGGTACCCCATTGGCCGAAACCACCCCCTCTAAAGAAGACGAAGACTATCTTCAACGGAAACTTCTTCAGTCATTCGTCACTCTGGCTATACAAGTCGCAGTGAAGGAGATGGTGTTTGGTTTTACCACCGACTACATATCATACGTGCAACGTGAGCAACGGCATAAACTCAACAGGTATTTTGATTATGATCTCGATGCGCCTACCCTTACCCGTCTCAACGAATTATGTCAACTGTTTGATATCAGCCCCCGTCATACGTTTGAGACGATGGTTAAGCGGGCCCATGATTTGATTCCTGCCCACATCGACGAAGATGAAGGAATCGGCTTACTCTTTGAAAATGTGATTAAAGAGTATCAAGAATATGCGCTGGTACTTGTTGCTCTGGATGCCAAGCGGGTCGTTGTTTCGGAAAGAGGATGTGCTATTTTGTGGACCTACGAAGTGGCTCATTCCCATAAGTTTGACTATCAATTCACGTTCAAGGACGCTGTGGCATTGTTATTTGTGGGAGTGATACCGGGAATGGTTAATCCAGCGTACCGTCTCGTCGGTTTAGAAGATGCGTGTGTGTACTGGGTTTGGTACTCTCTTCATTCGAGCAATGCTGGCATTTCATCAATTGATGACTCGGTTTTGGTGGTGTTATTCCAAGTATTGTTGCATATTATTTCCAACAATGACACCCGTCCCAACTTTAGATATGGAGTCACCACTTTGTTGACAAAGCTCCTTGCATTGACATCAGAACTGACAGCGTGGAACTTTATTGCCGATTCGTTAAAGAACTGTCCTTTTGAAAACATCAAGATGCTGTTGACGGGGATTCTTAAGGAGTTGCTCACACAGGACCGGTCCAATAATGAAGGAAGCGGTCCCAAAACACCTCTGCGCAAATACTTAAAACTCGGCGATGAACGTGGGCTTGCCCTTTTCGAGATTATCGCCGAGCAGATTGAGCAAACTTTTTCCGTGGAGCATGATGGTGATAAAAGAGTTGTTCGAATTAACCCCACGACGTATGGGGTCCTTGCCACCTACTTGAATTTATTGGTGGCATTAAATGGCGTCAAACTTCTTCAGCTGGATGTGCTTGCGAAGCTGGTAAGCCATTACACAAAGGTGGTAGCGGATATGCTTGATGATATCGACACTGACACCGATCCGTTAGAGAAGAATGCCGCTGACATGATGCGCCTTACGCTTAACCGTGTTAACGAAGCAGGTATGAAATAGGGATATGCCAATTGATGCTGAAAAGTGTTGCCATCGAGCGAAACGATAAATGGGATGCTTCCCTGACGTTGTTGGAAGCGATACTATATAGTGTAATGAAAGCAAATCGAAAAGCGTAACCATTTGAGTCAAATAAATATACACATTCACATTATCATAAACAAGAACTATACATCTGAGATCAACTCGTTACTTAGACAATTGCTCTCTGGCGTAGTCGCCGCGTTCAAATCTCAAACGTTCATCACGAGGCGCACGGTTCAAGAACGCCGTCAAGGCTTCGTTGTAAGGCGCTTGCGAGTTGAAGGGAGGGTACAACTGCTTGGTGCCATTGTGGATGTTTTCGTAAATGTTACCGTCGAACTTACCAATGAAGGAGTTGATCAAGTTGTCGGGCATTTGGAAGGAGTCGGTCAAGCCAATGACGTAAGGGCGAATGAGAGCATCCAAATCTTCGACAATTTCGCCATCGATCGCACCGATAACGTCGTCAACCGTCACCTTGTTGATGACAAAGTCGGTAGCAAACGGCAACAAGATCAGCGACGCACAGTATTGTTGAGCAAGACGCAACAAGTGTTGCTTCATGGCCCCCTTCGCCTTGGGTAATTCGGCAATGAACGTTTCGAGGCAGTATTGGTGGCATCTAAGCTTGGAAAGCTTAACTCTGGGGAACGAGAGCTTGTCCCAGTCGCCGCCGTTGGCTTCGACTCTGAGACCAGTGGTGTAGGCAATCTTGACAATCAAGGTTTGCAACGCCTTCAACACCTTGGCCGGGTCCAAGGCGTCGGCCTTGGTGGCAAGAACGGGCTTGGCGTCGATAAGAGCCTTGGCGTCATTCAACCAGGCCAACAGCATGCGGTCGTCGAGGAGCTTGCCCTTCAACACTTGCTTGACGTTATTGACAATAGTCTTACCGGCAGACATCGCAAGAACATTGTTGTCCCCTTCCCAAGTACACTGAACCACCCAGTCGTTGTAGGCCTTGCCGAACCCGGAGTACAGCGAGTACCCTTGACCACCACAGGTTTGTCTCAATTGGTCGATACCTTCGGCAGCCAACCAGGTCAACGTCAGCTTGAGCGACCCGGAGTCGACAAAGAGCGACTTGGTGTCTAAGATCAGCTGGTGAATGAGCTTCTTGTCGTCCTTGGCCACCGCCACGTCCAATTCCTTGAGGATACGAGCGTGGGTTTGTTCTAAGCGGTTCGTCCCTACGGCAGAGGCGTAGGTGAGCGCCAACCACGGGATGGTCCGGCGTTGATGCAACGGGTAATCGATAAGTGCGGTTTCTTGCGAATCCTTGGGGTTCTTCTTGAATTGGCGTCTACCAATGGCATATCTCAACGCCACCGTGGTGAACCGGGCCAAGATGCGGTAGGAGTCGGTGGCCATACCCACACGACCACCCAAAAGCGAAATGTACGACAATTGTTCCAACGG
The DNA here is from genome assembly GCA_030580175.1 of Diutina pseudorugosa. Classification (NCBI taxonomy): domain Eukaryota; kingdom Fungi; phylum Ascomycota; class Pichiomycetes; order Serinales; family Debaryomycetaceae; genus Diutina; species Diutina pseudorugosa. Next base: position 15,011 of record JAKTSL010000077.1, read on the forward strand.
CGGCAACGTCACGGTACCGTCACGGTCGACGCGACACCATTTTTGCAACATGTTGAACCGGGGGATTCTAAAGTCAGAGAACTGGATCCAACCGTTGTCGACCCCCAGTCTCCCCATCTTGGCGCCAATGTCACCAATGGCAATACCGGGCAAAAGCTCGTGGTTCGAGTCTCTCAACGGCACCACGAACGTCTTGACACCGTAGTCCTTGCCCTTAACGATAAGTCTGGCGTAGCACACGGTGTGGGTGGCCGAGTGAGCGGCACCACCAATCCACCACTTGGTGGCGGAGATGTTGGGGGTATTGATAATGAATTCATCGGTGGCTTCGTCAAAGGTGGCAGTAGTTTCACAACCAGCAACGTTGGAACCGTGACCCAATTCGGTCATCCCGAAGCACCCGTACAATTGCTTAAGAGTACCGGCTTCCTTGTAGTTCATCCAAAAGTCAACTTGCAGCGGCGTCCCGTTCCCCTTGACACAGTTACCGAAAAGAGCGAGGTTCACCGAGATTCTGATGCCTAACGACGGGTCCCAGATGGTGACAAGATTAAGCCGTCTCCAGAACTTGACAAGGCCGTCGGTTTCGAGGTACTTGGCCATTTGGTGGATGCGAGCCGCCACCAATTCCCGGTCTTGGTGGGTACCGTTATCGTAGTGAGCCGGGTTACCATGTAAAATGGGGTCCCGGTCCAACTGTTGGTACATGGTAAGAATCTCCTGGGATTTTTCTTCCAGCCCTTCGAGCCATTCATTCATGGCAAGGGGGTCAAAGTCGGTGTGAGAGCGTTCGACTCTCATTTGCTCCAGAGGAGTGGGCTCGGGGCACAGGGATACGAGATTGGTAACACGGTTTTTCGTCATGGCTGTGTTTGGTAAAGTTTCTTGGTGACCGAGCCACCTTTATATGTTTCTGTGATAGTGTGGGGTACCGCCTGGTGCATCCGAGCCGAGGCAAGTTAACCTGGGGGAAGCCTTTACCCTGGTGAGAATTGGCTGGGAACTTTGGACAAAAAACCCGTCGATTATAATCATTTGTAGTTGCTGATTACAGTGGTAATTATCCGAAGTCAAGGTGGCCGGAGTGGGTAAAGTTATCTGGCTCTTGATGGGGAATCGGGGAGCTACATCCTGTATACAGCGAACAGTGGGGTCGTGAGAATACCCAGGGAACCGTAGCCCCCTCCCACAACCCCGAAGGTGGAGATAAATCAGGCCACTGAGTTCGGAGACGGGTCTGGGGGAGAGTTTGTATCGTGTAAAAACATACGATATGAATTCCAGAGGTGGCCGTTCATGATGTGTTCGCCGAACTATCGTCCTTCTCGTGCCGTCAATAGCCGAGGAGATGAGTGCGGAGACAACGGAATTGGCAGTGAAAAATGATTCTGGGGGATCGGAGTTCCAACGTCCCGTTTGCGTGGTCAAATCGTCGTTTCCATCGCGATCTATCGATGTCCATATATTGCCCCGCTCTCTCGAATTTATCCCCGGATTTTGCGTGACAGTTCCGACAGAAATTACCAATCACAAAAGGACACCTGGGGGCAAGTTCATTATCAGAGCAACGGAACAAAGCACGCAACCCCCTTCGGCAGATAACCGGACGACACACTTGATTAGCTCATCTTGGTGATGACAGGCTTGTAGACGGTTGATTTGAAACCACTGTGAAAATTTACCCGCCCTGTATCCGTGGAAATCGACGATAAACGATGACAGCGGCAGTGCTCGCAATGCGTCAGTCAGCCCCACTTGAATTACGTTGAGATCGGCTTTAGACGGAGTGATCTCGGCAAGATTTTTCGAAAATTGAGAGAAAAACAAAAAAACCAAGCCAATAATCGCGGCGAGGTCGTCACTAACAAACGGCCAATCGTCCCAAATCTTCACTACTGGCAGATTCATCTCAACGGCTGATCGTTCCGTACATGTCGAAATGGTCAGTGGTGTACTAAGAGAAGGTGAATCCTGTAATTCGATATCTCGAGATGGTAATTGCCACCGTCATATTATTGTGCTACATGCACCAAGTGTAGTCACTAATTACATTAAGGTCAATGACAGGTGGCAACGCCCCTGGCATGGTCACAGGGCGGCAAATGGCAAATGATATTAGCTTCAGGAACCAGTATATTCGGGGTATGACTTCCAGAGCCAAATAATATTTAATTAAACCCAACACTTGCGCGGTATTCATTTTGGAAGATGTCATTACGCATGATGCTTGAAAATTATGCCGGATTACCAGGTCGATCGTATATCGATGGAAATGTGTACGCATGCTGTTTCTAAGCGATAATTGCTGAGTAAGGTACCAAGATTGATATAATTTGACAGCAAGTTCGTGTTGCCGTATGACTGTAATACTATACTTGATCCATAATATAGATAAACCGGGAAGCCTCCGACTAAGCGCGCGCCTCGACTCATCACTACGTCTATTGTTCAGGTCGGCGGAGTGGATATGTGGGTAATCCTTATTGCAATCTGGTGGTGCAGGACAGCCAGTAAACCTTCGTGGTTGGTCTGTTATGAGATCATCACACATGGTTTTTTTGGCCTATTTTTCCGAGTTGAATGATACTTGCCGTGAACGAAGCTGCTCGGAGCGTCGGCATGAAGCAAGCAGGGTAACTTGGAGAAACGGCTCCAAGCAAGGGGCACAAAACTCGTTCAATGTGCACAGCCCGGGCTTGTTTAATGTGAACCCCCACATTACGTATGATCATGTTCTCATGCACGAGCGGCCACTAGTTCGAGTATACGACCTCACTGTCGGCGCTCGCAATGTACTTAGCCAAACGCTAGTACCATATCGCCAAATACATCCACCGATTAAGAATCCGTGAAGCGCAAGTGAGAAAACGTTGATGTTCAACAAGAATCACCTATCGTTGTAAAAGCCGTTTGGAAGAAGAATTATATGTCGGCTCCCTTCTCATGTAGGCTGTGTGCGCGCTCATTCCAAGTCATTCCAAGCGCGATATATTCACCCTATCGTCGGTCAACAAGGTAATCATGTATTCACGGACGCTAGTGGGCTTGACGCTAGCCATCTTCCTACCTCCAGCGGCGGTATTCTATCACCAACGGGGCGTGGGAGTACGGTTCTGGATCGATGTTCTTTTGTGTCTCCTTGCGTGGTTCCCCGGCATGTTGTATGCCTTGTATCTTGTGCTTCGATACCAAAAATGACCGATAAAAGCCCTTCCGACGCCATTGAACGATTAACTAAGCATGGTGCTGGTCATTTTACCGAACTTGTGGACCCTCTAAATGGACTGATTGGCACACTGATGTTTTGAATGAACCCCCCGTGGCCAGGGCGGGATGGAGTACCGGGGTTCTTAACGAAAACGTACGTATCCTTAGTTCATGCTGCCCTAGGATGCAGAAAGAGAAAAAAGCCGGTTGTGCGTGGAATGTCAATGGAAAACGGGGTCCCGTAAGGTATGTTGAGGGGTCTTTAGTTACGTTTTGCTGAGTTGACTTGTGTTCCTGATATTCCGATTGAACCTGATCTTGTAGCCCTATTGCTGCACCATGGTTTCGAAGCACTGTTTTTGTACAACTTCTAGAGTATTTTCTAAGAAAAGTAATGTCATACGCCCCACTCATTGACGGAGAATTCAATTGAAATATTCCGCACACTCTCCGAAAGGTGAAGGTAAGGATCGGATGCTCAGGCCACTTTTACCGAAAAAATACCCGTGAAGGAGACTAGCAGCATAAGATCAATGATAAATCCTGGCTTGTAGCCGTTCATGTTGAGCGAAAATGCCACAGTTAGAAGCACTGATGGGTGAATGATGGTTGTTCGTGGAGGGACACATACTATGACATCTTGGTGTAGTGATGATCGCATGTTGCGCTGACCCCCACCGGTACTACGATTTTACTCAGTCGATATTTTTTATGGTTTGCAAATTGTGCATAAAACTTTTGTTCGCGCACGACCCCTCATTATCCCCTACCGTCTCGAGCGTAGTCTTTGTCGTCCTAATGAATTTCCCCACTATTTGATTGATAACTTCATATTAACTATACGCGGATGCCGTGAAACAAACTTTTCTGTGCAATTCTCTTTCTGTATCATTCATCTCAACGAAGATCGTGCTAAAACTTGCCGTGATAAACTTCTAGCCTATGCATAGGCAAGCTGCCGGGTGCACCTTTTGTTCTATGCTTTGGAAAATAATGTCAAAGCCCTACGCCGCCTTTGCAGTTGCTCACGATACACAGAAGCGGTCATATATGTACCCCCTGGATCCTCCACCCATCCCATTTACACGAATATCATTGGCAGTGACGGAGTCAGAGCCCCCAGAGCGCCCGCCGAGCATGTCGGAGCTGTTATTTGAAAAGACTTATGCCTACCCGGCCAAGTCGTTGCATTCCAACATCCTGGAGTGGCTCACGCCGAAACTGGTGCTTGCCACGGAGTTGGGGCTTGACGACACCGTTACTGTGACTGGGTCCAACAATTCATCCCCGCTAGGTTCGCTGGCCACCCGAATACCTTTGTTTGATTATAACGAGCTGATCCGTTGCCCTCGATTCGTAAGAGGTGATGCCATGGTGGACACATCCCACAATCCCGATTCACAATGTTCATTCACTTCATCTGGTGGCGATAGCTCAATCCTTCCCTCCACCCAAGAGGTGCAGTTGACTCCCCCTCATTCATCACAAACAACCCCTCGGTATACCCCAGCTACTGTCGACTTGACGCCACCTCGTCGGATCCTGATATATAATAACGACGATGAGGCCCTGGTACTACTTGAGCGATACACCCATAACAACCGCATCTATCAGAAGCCCCAACGAAGGCCAATTCAACTCGGGACACCCGCAGTGCTTCGCCCAATACGACTGATGCCGTCCCTTGCCACAATCCTGTTAGATGAATTAGACTTTCTGGCGATTATCGATCTGGAGATTAAGGGGGCTCCAACCAAAAAACACTGGGTACCCAACAACACCACGGCAAATTGCATGAAGTGTTACCATCAGTTTGCAGTTATTCCTTTGATCGGCCAAGGATGTCTGCGACATCACTGTCGTGTGTGCGGAGGTCTATATTGCAGCCAGTGTATCTCTACTGATTCCAAGGTTACCATCGATCGCCAGGCGCGGTTTGTGTATAATGTAACCGGAGCAGTCGCCGCCGCCAAAGTGTGCCATCGATGCGTGGGTATATACCACCGATTGCAGAGTGAGGTTAGGAATCGAAAGTTGACAACACCCATCAAGGTTGCTAATCCCTTCACTCAAAAATTCCTGTCGTTAGTTCTTAGTGACGGCGATGACCCGAGGCCTTGCTCTGATCGGAGACCAACCAAGCGCTCAAGCATATCTTTGGACGAGGGAATTTTGTGGCTGTCATTTTGATAGCTCGCTGCAAAGTTATGATAATGAACACAGTATTATAATTTCTGTAGTAGACAATTCAATTCGTTCTCCACCCAAAATCAATTAGGTTCAAGTGGCATCGAAGCTTTGATTGTACAGGAATTTGCGTCTAGAAAGGCACTAGTGTTCAGCGACTGATGAAATTACAAAGCTACTGATCATCTATTGCCAAGCAGTCTTTGCCGCAGCTAAACACTAGTGAATCAAGTCAATGAAAGTGACGGTGGTGATGGGACCTTTTTTTGGTGGTTTGGTTAACTCAAAAGTGAAACTTACTATATGTTTGATCACGTACATTAATTCTAACGAATGTATTTGGACTAATTTTGTGGTCATGTTTTTGTATCTCCAATCGAAATTTTTTGATTACACTTTTCGGGCAGTGTCATTAGCCAGGAAACACCCTGGATGCTCATGAGCGGTAACGGTACATTGTGATCCATCTAAAGTCCATTCTATGAATGAAATTGGAGACGGAAACAGTGCTTCCAGTTGGTAATGTCCTTGATCTCCACTATATTCGATGATCACCAGTTGGGATTTGGTGTCGACACGTACTTGAACAATAGGAGAGGTCACTTCGAACTCAATTTTATAGCACGTAGGACGTTCTTGAGTAGTGTATTGAGAACTCTCATTTGCTTGCACCATCAGGCGCGTGGCAGTTTTGTTGGTGTACGACTTTGAAGGAGATAACCATTGGCTCACCTTAGGGCGAACAGTGGATGATAACGTTTGCGTTAACATTATGTGAATCACCACCCAGGGAACTGTACAACTTTATATGTTAATGGACTGTCTCTCGTTTTTCTCTTTCCATGGTCTTCGTCGGTGTTGTTTAGGCTTAACCGACAATGCGCATATTCCAAGTGTATCTAGTGCTTGCATCGAATACTGCTCAAACAAAAGCTTTGATAAAAATAATAAAGATGATATTGTGGTAAATACCATCGAGTTGTCTGAGATAAGCGCACACTTGTAGCACTCTTTGGGACGCCTTTGATGCTCTTGTGGTTCTTGTGTTGTGCTTTGATTTTGATTGGGCTGCATCTATCATCTCCGGGATTCGATCATGACGCATATTTTGAAAAGGTAGGCGAGTTGAATACGAGAGAATTGAAAACTTCGGAGTCAAAAAGAATTCAAGAGACACTCCAAAAGTTAAAATCTAGTGCTACGAACAATGGCTTACGTATTCCTTTCAGGCATCTTTTCATGGGTTAGTCATGTACGATTTGGCTAGGCATTGTCCTGACGCATCATCGGCGGAAACGGCTGAGCGAAAATTTAAAACGTGCGACGAAGGGAGCATAATGTCCATTATTTTCCATCCGGAAACACTATGTGGGAGAGGTTCTGGACAACGTAAAAGCGCCTTGGAAATTGAGGCGTTATACATTGGGAGTCTCACGAATTCGGTTCAACTAGTTTTACCACGATATATACAATTTCGAAGTTGCCAAAGCTTGACGTTGTCCTCAGAGCGTAATACATTTCTAATTATCAAGAAATGAATAAGTCAACAGGGCATGAAGCATAAAAAGCTTAATGGCACCATATGGATTTCGTACAATGCTTTAGAATACTAAGGGGTCGTAAGTAGCTCGCTTAATTTACTTTGCTGGAAAGTCTTCCAATTCTTTTCTGTACTACTAGTGATTCGGAATAACCGGAATAAATAAAAAAAAAGAAAAGAAATTTTGTCAAAGATTAAATAATTTTGAATCTCCACCTTCAACGGGTGGGATTTGTTTTCGCTATCTCAATCCAAGGTCTCGATAAGGCGGACCTTCATGAGGTGACACTAACGATCAGCCTAGCAAACTTTGCCACAAACGTCCTTACGAGTATCAAAACATTAGATTTAGTAATCCGCTTAATCCACTAAAGATTGCGCTTCCCCATACTTTTTTGATTTCGGAATTGATATTAGATTAATTAAAATTAGTATTCGATGATTTTTTCGTTCAACACAAAAAGATCAGCTTCACTCTTAAGAGGCTCACAAACTTCAGCAAATGCCTCAGGGATCGCCACGATTAACTTAGCAAGCTCAGTGTCGGTGACACCAATGTTGACGTGAATGAGTAAGTGGGGAGGATTCACAGGCAAATTCTCGTGCTCTAAAATCTGTTTGGATCGAGTTACCAAAACGTTGCTTTTGCCAAGAATCAAGTCAATTATCCGCTGTAAAATGTACAGTTCCAGGTTGTAGTACTCATTGAATGAATTGAGGAACTTAGCCTGCTTGCCAGTCCGCAAAAACACGTCATTCCCATAGAGTTCAGGGAAGTTAAGCTGACGACGCCATTCCGAATTAAGGGCGAGATGAATCACCGGACAAAGAGGGTTTGATACCACTTCAAAGTATGGTGATGGCAATGACAGCAACAGCGAGTATACGGTATTGACATGCCGTCTGAGCTTGATGAGAAGCGACAGCTCGTCACCCAAGGTGTTCTCAGAGATCTCCTTAATAGCTTGCAGAGTAACCTTAGCCAGGTAAGGCGGTAACGATGCTGAAAACACGTAGGCGGCCAGCTGAATACGTTGATGATGCACCATGACAGCTTCGCCAACACAGAAACCCCCCAGAGAAGCAAATGCATTAGCCATCGAGCCAATGGTAATGTCAACGTCACTTCTGGGTACGTTACAATGTTCGGCCAAGCCCCGTCCAAGTTTACCAAGAACCCCGATCGAAAGAGACTCATCCAAGAAAACCCGGTATTTGAATTCCTTCTTAAGTTCGACAATACTAGCCAAATCAGCGATATCACCCAGATTAGCAAAAATAGCTTCAGTGATGATGAAACGTCTTTTGATCTTTTTGTGACGATCTAATTCGGGTTTCAATTCTTCAAGCACCCTGCGTAAATCCTTCATGTCATTGTGGTTGTACCATTCAATGTCAGCTCTCAGCACAATAAGTGCCTTTTGAATGGCCAACGAAACACCCATGTCGACCACACAAAGGTCACCACGCTTAAGAAAGGATGGGATGACCGATCCGGCCGTGACAAAGTCCTGACCATACAAGATACCTTGCTCAGTTTGTAAAAATTGCGCCAAATCCTCTTCAAGTCTCACATGGACATCTTGAGTCCCGTAGAAATTAGGCGGCCCACAAGCGCCCACACCAACATTGCGAATGCATTCACGGGCGGCGTCTTTGATCAGCTCCAGTTCATTCAAGTTCAAGAAGTCATTAGTGGCCAAATTAGCGACTCCAATTTCCCCCAGAGATAACAGAACGTGGGCGCCATTGTGGCCATGGATTACTGGCACTGCGTTGAGACGCCATTTTTCCAAGCCCAGAACCGGTTCAACGAGAGGCTCGGGATTCCACTCGGCAACCAACTCATCAATCTCTTTCTTCGAGAATGAAATAGTATCCAGTTTCAGCTCCTTGGTTCGCAGACCCACAATATAGTAGATCAACAACAAAAATAGGGCAAACTCGAATACCGTGCGGCCTGGGTCATTTTGATGAGACTTCTTGATGTAGCTCACGATTACGGACCCACCGGGGATAGACTCGAGCTTCTCAAGCCACAGCACAAGCATGTTGCCCAAGGCAGTGCCGATAAGCTCGAGTGTGGGCGACACACTCGTCACCACCGTTACCGTCAGCATACTGATGATGGATATGACACCAATGGTTTTTTCGCGTCTTCATTTCGAACTCACGTGACTTCAACGGAAAACAGACGTCGTTTAGGGGTAATTGAGGAAAGCCTCGGCTATACAGGAGTGGGACAAGGTTGTCGCTTTAATCGGTCCGAGACAACCAGCGTAATGTTTTTCTTTAGTCATAATGATAGATTAGGTGTGTTAGTAGTTATGGAGTAGATCGACGATAACTAAAAGTGAACTACGAAGTTCTCATTCGGACGAAATAGGCCAACTTCACGCGTCAGTGGTACGTTACTTGAAGGGTATGGTTGACAAAAATCAACCATTAGCATAACCAGAATCAAACTAAGTTCGTTTGTGGCCGCATTTCACAAATGTATTGCTAATTGTAGTCCTAATGTTATCAAAAGGTCCAACTCGAAAGCCCCATTTAAGGTTAAACCAGGGATTTAGGGGTCGTGATTTCGTTGACGATTTATGAACTAATGGCTTCTTCTTATCCGTTGATCGTTTTGAAGCTGATCTAACCCCAAAATTCACGGTATTGCATTGAGCTGCAGTTTTCGGTCAATCGCCAATTGATTGCGTTGGCCGCTCTTGTCGCACCCCCAACACAAACTTCGGACACCTGATTATGGATAAGAACGACGCTTGTCTTGACCTTCTCCGGCGATTGCATCCGCGATACGTAGAGAAGAACCTCGGAAATCTTTGTCAACTTGTTGCCGGCGACGACGAACTTGTTGAGGATCTCTTGGGCACGGTCGATGTTCCCCTCAAGATAGCCAAGTGCACCGAACTGGGGAAGAATTACTTGTTGTGTGACTACAACCGTGATGGCGATCTGTACCGGTCACCTTGGTCAAACCAGTTTTATCCCACCCCCGAAGACGACGATGGGCCTCGTCCACTGGAAAAGCTTCGCCAACTCGAGATAGCAGCCAACGAGTCCTTTGATATCTACCGTGATTTGTACTATGATGGTGAAGGTGTGTCTCTGGTATATTTATGGGATACTGAAGATGATGACTTTGCTGGTGTTGTGCTCTTCAAGAAGGAAAATGAGGGAGGACTGTGGGATCTGATCCATATTGTTGAAGTTACCAACGAACTGGACTCACGGGCCACCTATCGAATCACGCTGACGGTAATTTTGGACTTAGGCTCCGATCGTGACTTGTTATTGAGTGGAAACATGACTCGTCAGTTGGAATCTAGCATGACTCTCGATTTGGAGCAAGCTCCGCTGAAAGACTTGGCTCACTTGGTTAACTTGGGCCAATTGGTGGAAAAACAAGAAGGAAACATTCGTAATTTGTTGCAAGACGTGTATTTTGACAAATTAAAGGATGTTTTGTTGCGAGACTTGCGTTCCATCGGCGATGTAAGTGAAAAGCGTGAAGAAGATGAAAAGCACGCCGACATGATCCGTGGTTTACAGGGCTTGTAGTAAAAGAATTCTACGTCAGCATTCATGTACGAAATCAATCATTTATCTAACATCTGCAATGTTCACATACTACACCAAGATGTCTGTCGAAGGACGTTATATTCCCGTGTTACAACAAATGTCTCGCTAGAAAACTAAAAGCATATCATGTTGAGACAATCACACACACACATATATATATATATATAGCCGCCTTAGTAAGGTGTGGGAGTTTGCCAACAATCTTTCAACACCTTGTTGAGGATGCCCCATACAGCTTTTGGTCGTCTCGAATCATTTTTTGTGATTCGACCAGAGGCACATAAACAAACGTCCAATTTAATCTAGACTCACATGTAGATGAAATATTCGAAAAACGTATTCTAGGCGATGTAATGATGTTCTAGGCTCTAGAATTCAATTTTGTACATTAAAGTGCTTTCAGGTAGCCACATATTACATGCAGTACTATATTACGTGCAGTCCCCTTACATCTGGATTTACACGACCTAGAGTCGCAATTGGTCAGCCAGCCTTCAATTTGTATCATCAGCCATGATCACCCTCGAGAAACCTCGAGAGTCAAGGCGAAGCTATATACCATATGTTGTCTACCTTTCCCTAGGTATCATATGCTACCATGCCGTTTCGATGATGTTTTCACTGGCAGCCCGGGCGGTCCTTCAACCGAACGAACCCTGTCAAGTGAAGCTGAATGCACTTCCTCAACTCAGCGCTGAGCGTCTTAATCTTAGCGGATGGATAGACGGTCGGTTCAAGCCCGAATTCACTCTGGTTCAGTGGATTTCAACGCCAGAATCACACATTGAAGACCTGGGTGCTTACGTTATTCAGGACCAAGGGTTCTACTTGGCTCGTGTGGGTCTGAATGAGCGCACCGAGTTGTTTCCCGGCGATGGTTTCGAGTTGGATGGCAAAAAGTACAAGATAGAAGAACTTGTGGCTCTGCCTGATTTGAAATGGGCGTTGCTCAAGACAGACACGCGAAAGCAATGGCGACACTCCAGCTGGGGTCGTTATTGGCTCTATAACATCAAGGATCGCCGTTATGTGTCCTTGGGGACTGACATAAGTGTCTGCTTGTGGCTGCCTGACTCGAGACATGTTGCCTACGTCAAAAACAATGACATACATTTGCATGACGTCGACACTGATAAGTCAATCAGAGTCACTCACGACGGCAGTGCTCAAGTTTTCAATGGGAAACCGGACTGGGTCTACGAGGAGGAGGTTTGGGGAACCGACGTTGCAATGTGGTGGTCACCCAATTCACAGAAGCTTGCATTCGTTCGTTCGGATGATACTAAAGTGCCAACCTATCCTTTAGAGTTTTTTGTCGAGCGTGAAGATGATAGGGTTGCAGCTTATCCCACTGTAAACTATCTCAAGTATCCGAAGGCTGGTTCGCATAACCCTACAGTTTCTGTTGTTGTTTATGATATGCCAGAGTCAAAGTTGAAGAATGTGGCATGGTCTGGGCTGGATATCAACGAACCCGTGGTTGTTGATGTTTGTTGGATTGATGAGACATTACTTACAAAGGTAGTCAACCGCAATCTGACAATTGCTGAGTATTTCCTTGATGACAAATTGATTCAACGCCTCGAAACGTCGGGGTGGTTTCAGCTTGTGGGTACTGCAAAATGGATTCCCGCCAATACCACTAACCACCGTGAGCAACATGGGTTTTTGGATTATGTTTATCATGAAGGGTGGAAGCATTTGGCATACTTTGTCCCCGACAACGAGCCACGTCTTTTGACCTCGGGGGTGTGGGAGGTAACGAGTGTCTTAGGTCTCGATTTAGGGCTTAACGACGTGTACTTCCAACTGACGCGTGGCGATGGCACGGGCCGCAAGTTGTCGAAGGTCAGCCTTCTTCATACCAAGGCTAAACGTCCTAAGATCAGCGATCTTACCAAAGATGGATTCTACCGAGGCAGTATATCACTGGGAGGTCGTTATTTGTTTCAGACGTATGCCGGTCCAAACATCCCTCATCAAGAAATTATTGATTTGCACACCAATCAAGTGGTGGAGGAGGTAGAGTCTAACGATGTTCTTAAACAAAACTTACTTGAAGTGTCATTACCCAAAACATCCATATTTCCGCTCGAAATCAATGACGCCGAGCTGGGTAAGAGTCTCAAAGTTTTTGTTAAAGAATACTTGCCACCTAAATTCGATTCCCGCAACCAATACCCTTTAATTCTTGCTCCATACGGCGGACCTTACTCGCAACTGGTACTGCAGACATTTGGGGTTGACTTCAGCATGGTGTTGGCACTGCAGTTAAATGCAGTGGTGCTCGTAGTTGATGGACGTGGCACGGGGTTCAACAATTTGAATAACATCGGATCAAATTTTACTTATAACGTCAAGGGTCAACTTGGCCACTACGAACCTATGGACCAAATCCTGGCGGCTGAAGCATACGCGAAAAAGAATAAGTTCATTGATCGCGAAAACATGGCTATATGGGGATGGTCATTTGGAGGATTTTTGACTCTCAAGTGCCTTGAAACTGATGCTGATCATGTGTTTCTGTATGGTGTGGCGGTGGCACCGGTCACACTGTGGATGTTTTACGACACCGTGTATACGGAGCAATTCATGGGACTTCCGCAAGATAATACTGACGGATACGCGACGGCGCTGATTCAGAACGTCACTAACTTCAAGGGAGCTAAGCGGTTCATGGTTGCTCACGGCACTGGTGACGACAACGTTCACATTCAAAACACGTACGCTCTCCTAGACCAATTTAATTTGGAGGAAGTCGACAACTATGACTTATTGATCTTCCCAGATAGTGATCACGGTATTCGCTACAATAATGCCAATGTGATCATATACCGAAGAATCCTAGAATTCTTTCGCAGAGCATTTCACGAGTAACGATGTAATATACGATCATTATAGAACCATGTGATTTGATAAACCATGCAATTGGGAGTAGCACAATGATGCCAGTCCTGTCTCTTATCGCGTAGTAAGCAAATCGTATTGTCTGAGTGAGCCCGCTTAGGTGCGGTCGTTATGAACCACCACGGGTTAGATACCAGTAAGTACTTAGTAGGCACCACTAACCTAGATCAACCTAAACCATGCATTTAGTTGAGATGGTGAAGGCATATTGTTTTCTGTTTCAAGCTAACTACTTTCCGAATGGTAACTTATTGAACATTCGAATTGTTATATTAACAGTACCCCACAGTTGCATTTAATTAAATAGAACCTCGAAGCTAAAAGTCATCTCTCGGTAGCACGGATTGATACCATCTTGTCAATTCTATCACATCGTTGATTCTACCACAACGTCAATTCTATCACATCATTGATTCTACCACAACGTCGATTCTGTCACAACGTCGATCTCTTCAAATTGTCGATCCCCCCATGTAACAGAACATTACCCCACTTTATATGTCGCTTCTTAGCGGCTTACCCAAAGTGGTGCGTGCGGCGTCCGATTCAACAAGCTGCTGACGCCCATACATAATTACCACTTAGGAGTCCTCTTAGGTTAAGACGTTGTCGAGATGGCCCGTTCAAAACGGGAATATTCCCGAGGAGGTTGCAGGGAATGCAAGCGCCGCAAGATCAAGTGTGATGAGACAAAGCCCCACTGCCTCAAGTGTATGCGATTAGACAAACAGTGCAGCTACCCTAAACAAGGGGAAACTGTATTAAGAGTCCTGAAGCAATACATGAGTGAACATGCTGTTGATGAGTTGAAGAGCAACATCAATATCCAATACTACAACCCCGAGGTGAAGAAGACTCAAAAGACACCACCCAAGCGCGAGTTGCATCGAACAGATGAAGCCAAACAGGACCATGATGCTCATATTCACGGTAACAGCTTCAAGCGAGAGCTGGAGCCAACAATTTCACCGCAAGTCTTTTCGGAACTTTCGCCCTCGCTTCTCTTCTCGCAAGATGACCTTCAGCTGTTGGTGACTGATGTCAATTGCATGGTGCTGGACTTGATACCACAAAATATTGTTTCGATCGATGATATTGCCTCACTATGGGAGCTTCCCCACCAGCTGACGTTGCCATCCGTACAATCATCATTTATAAACGGGGTGCCTAGCGAGTATATGACTCCACTAGCTCTGGATGTGGAACGAAAGTACATGAAGTTCTTCTACCAGGAGTTTGCGATGCAGATTTGTCCATTTGGAGTATTTGATCCAGCCAATGGTGGTTATGGCAACCCGTTACGAGATTGCCTTTTGCGATATGGCTTTCGAGAGGCGTACCTACTTCTGGCTATCCTTGCATTGGGGGCGAAGTGTGAGTTTGAGGAGTTGGAAAAGGCACAAGGTGCAACTGATCTTATTGAAGAAGCCCGTGATGCCTCGTGGAAGTACTTGAATCAATGTCTCAAGCTTTTGGGACCAGCACTTATTCTGAATCAGGAACAAAGTGTTCGCCACGATATGCTTGAAAACCTTGAACTGATTTTGCTCACGGTGTTACTACTAGCACTGGCCAATGCCCTGCTGCATCGTCAAAACTGGCGCCCCCATCTCAAGGGGGCTAAGGACATCATAATCAAGGCCACCAATCTGAAAATTCGGCAGCTGAAGACATTGATCCTATGTAAGATGTGGTTTGTCGATTTTGAGATATTAGCTGGGACGCTGCTGGCATTGGGTGGGACTCTATCCACTGACTTTGAACTTGATTCAGTGATTCTGTTTTCCAATTCATACGAGATAAAAGTATTGAGAGAATTGGGAATCATACAGGAAAACGGTTTTAATGTAATATCAGGATACCATTACGAGGCTATCGAATGGTTCAAGGAGCTTTTGAAGATGTTAAACAAACGCAAACAGGAAGGAGCCGAGTATATTGCCAACGACCTGCTTGCATACCTTGATTTCATTACTGCTTTCAATCAATTCTACCACACTGCATACGTGAACCATGAAGGGTTACTACCGGTACTGTTCGTGCTGACATACATCGGTCCACCACCTAACCTAGTAGATTTGGTAAGGGGCCAAAACTCTGAGGGGGAAGATGTCACCGTGGTGGTACTGTGGATGGATATCAGCCAACAAGCGTACTCGCTTGCAGCTATCATTGCGGTTCACACCTGGATTCTCAATTTACCCTACGATATGCCTTACATCCAACTGCTCGTTGCGAAACTTATAAACCTAGTCGGATGGCTTTCGCGATTCAACGATGAATGCCCGAGTCAATACCACCGCTACCTGTTGCTGATGATTCAGTGGCCCATGATCATCGCGGGGATCTGTAGTGATGATGAGGATCATCAAATGTTGTTGCTAAAATACTTCACATATTCCCAGGCGCTAGGGTCTTTTCTGGCAGAAAAGATCAGGAAGAGATTGGTTGAAATGTGGGACCGACGAAGACAAGGATTAAGCGTAAATGACGACGTGATTGATGTTTTGGCATATTAAAATATTAATTGCAACTTGACGTCAAACGGCGGCATCGCATTTCGCTACTAGCCCCTTGTTAACACTTGCCTCGATGTTAACATTTGCCTCGAAGTATACTAACCATTATGGAGTTGGTTGTACATGTCAACGCGTGGGAATCAGGCGACAATAACATGAAAAAAGCACGTTGATATCTCGGCTCATTCACGGCAGACACGGACATTTACTCAACGATTACGCAGTGATGCTGATGCACATCCCCCACCCGATTCTGCCGGGGTTTCGAGTAGGGTGTTTCCTTACATCCTTTTATTGCCCGTCTCATTATTGAATTAACTTTATCGCTTGATAAATCCGGATTATCGGTTTAGTTGATCAGTCGCCGGTAATTATAAACAACGTTCGGAATTGTATTGACTCATTACCTGGTGCACCACCTCGGTCTAGCCCATTCCCCGCAACTAACCGCTATTGAAAATCTAAACCACTCCATTAGTACTTAGAGATCAGTGACCCGTGCCCAATTGCGAGCACTTGAGCTGACGCGTGTTGTCGGCAGGGGGTTCGTATGAAAGTTTATTCAAACTGTATCCACAATCAAAACAGATCAGTCTCGAAGCATATCGATGCCACGCAATCGACAAATCTTCGGCCAGATCGTTGTTTCCATACAAATGGGAGGATTTACTTGTGGGATCCTGTCAAAATTTTCAAGCCTCAAGCCATCACTGATCTAAGCCACCAACGGCTTACTAGTCATCGTATCCAGCAACGGAGTGCGCTCTGTTGCTACTATCAGGTTACCAAGGGGGATTAGAATCCGCGGCTTTTCTTAACTTCTCTTCGGCTGAAAGTTGGCGGCTATCTTTGTGCCCCTATAATATTACTATCGCAGAATGCTTTTGCTGTTGCTGGAGATGAACTTGAAAGATGAGTTAAAAGCGAGCGGACTTTAACGTTGTTTTCAACTTAAACGCCGCAAGGGATAGCCGATATGAAGATGTCTGTGTCGTGTCTTAGGTTCCATGCATTGGCAATATTTTTCTAATAGTGACGAAGGACCCCCCGTGCACGCTTGCGGGTAGTGCAGGGTGTACATGGCATATATACAGTTGGGGACTGCCCCACCTCGGTCGAGCGGTAATGCATGATGCATCGCATTGCCTATGAATTATTTCTCTGGCAAAATACTTTAATTAGAATCGCGGCCGGAGTTATAGAAATCAAGGCTGACCGCCACGGGTATTAACAGAATTTTGCAAAAGTTATTGGCGTGGCACAAGGGGCCCATTTTTGCCACAGAATGGACCCACCACGCCAGCGTCGAAACTACTCAAAGGGTGGCTGCCGCGAATGCAAGCGTCGCAAGATTAAATGCGATGAAACCAAACCGGCGTGTCTACGGTGTCTTCGAATGGCCAAAGAGTGTCTGTACCCGGTTCCAGGGGAAACTGTGCTTCGAATGCTGACCAGAGAACTTCAACAGATGGGATTATACCGACAGTCTTTGAGTATACGGCATTATAAGCCGCCCATCGCCGCCCCTGCGAGAGAAGAAGGGACGCCAAAATCAGAACCGACCCCCCCACACCCGCCTTCAACCTCTCTGAGCCTCGCATCGTCAGGCACAACGTCACCTGGGATTTCACCGGCACTGTTGCTGCGAATTCTTAATCACCCCGTCCCATTTGATGCACTCGATGTTGCATCAATAACTAATGACCTTGCACGACTAACACACCTTATGGGCTCACTGCTTCCTGTTGCTCCAGTGCTAATCTCTCAAGTTCAACCAATACCGTCTGATATAACTACAATCGAGGCCAATCCCAATTACGTTAAACTATCCACAGAAGAGTCAGGTTATTATCAGGAAGTATATTCCACGTTTTGCCCCTGTCTTCTTCCACTTCCTCGATGGAACGGGCATAATTATACAAACCCGGTGCGGGACACCATTGTGATATACCTGGGAGCTTATCCGGTTGTATTGGCGGCAGTGTTAGCTGTTGGGGCTAGACTAAAGGGCAACGAAAACATTAGTGCCCACTACTTAGCCACAGTTGGCTCAATGGCAAAGTCACAACACCAATCAACACTTACATTGAAGGATTTCGAGCTGTTGATAGTGGCACTGGTGTTTTTGGCGCTGGCTGCCGCACACTTGTATCCGGCAGTATTAAACTGGCAAGGCTCCTTAAGTTCAGTAAGCCGTTATATGCTGAAATCACCGACCGTTGAACATCTGAAAGTCTTAGTGCTATTCAAATGGTTAATATTTGCATCGGACGCAACTCTGGCACAACCACCACTACTGGGGGCACTTTCAGGAATTGCCGCTTCATATTGTGCTAGAGAAAAGGCTATACTCGAAGAATGGGGTTTATTACTAACATCAGGATTCAATTTGATTACCGGAACAAGTCAAGAGCTTGTACAATTGCACAAAATCTTGTTGGACTTTCTTGCCGAGGGCGCAAACCAGATAGACTATCGGAATGGTCTCAAACTCATTTCGGGTTATGTAAGGGAGCTAAACCGCTCTCTTTATCCTCAATCCATTGGTATTGGCATCGACAACAGTCCCTGGGTTTCCAGGATAAATGGTACAATCGTGTCATGGGTGGATATTTCCCACCAGGCACATGTTCACGCTTTAATCGCGTGGCTGCTAGTTGCAGTTTACGGCGTAGCCTGGACTCTGCCGCAAGTACAGAAAGTGCTTGGCCAAATCATTAAGCAAGTTGATCAAATTATAACCTCCATTGAAGGTGTTCTGGGCCCATTGTTTAAAGCTCCAATAGCCATTCGCTGGCCAATACTCGTTGCATGTTCTCATATTAATGATTTGGAGTTAAGAAGTAGAGGTCACGAATATTTAGAGAGTTGTAGACGACTTTCGACCCTTAAAGAGATTGAATGACTCCTTTTATTCAGTACTTTGTATAAGCTTCTTGCAGTAACAAACATGAGACATCGAATTGCTAAATTATGGACTAGTCAGAAATGAGATTGAGTTGATAGCTTAGTACTCTTTGGGTTTGTAGAACGAATCTAGTTTTGCTTATAGAGATCTGAATTTACGAAATCATACCCTCAACAATCAGCCATGTGTAGACGTACGAAACAGTACTTGTAATCAAGTAAAAGAAACAAAATAAGGTTTGCTTAAAAATTATGCAAGGAAGAGATTTGTTCGGTTAATACTTAAAGCTGGACCATAATTATTAGACGTCTGGGTTAGTTCTAAGCGATCCTGAGGCGGGAGATTTTGTCGTCATTAAAACTAATCATTTGCTTCATTTTAACAATTAAATTCAAAGTCGCGTATACAAAGATAGTTAACCTTCTATCCATCGCATCGATGACTCTTGCAACCTCATTTTAGTTTGTTCTATACCTAAATCTAAGAGCAGATATCTTGCACAACTCGAACTGTTTGATACCGTGCACCCCCGCTTATGTAATTGACATTTGCACCCCCTCTCTGATAAAATCATGAGAGGCGAGACCCTTCCATTAGACGCGCGGCGGAATTTAGCTTTGCCGTCACTCCAGATCGATCAATTCGAATCGCATTCTAAAAATGAACTTTAACATTCGCAAGTTGTGCTCAAATCGTTAAAGTCACAATGGAATAGTGAAAACTTGAAAATAAAACTGTTCCCGGAATGAGTCCCACTCCGTTGAATGGAAGGACTTGAATGCGATAATGATGATCATGGTGTCTGATTTCAAGATCTGTAACGCGGCTAATTTAGTGTGCATTCTCGTCTCGGTGCTCCTGTAGCGTAAATCTACAAGTTAACGGCTACCCGTCAGAGTAGTAGCAGGGATATATCAAAATGAGCAATGTGATGGTGTAATCGCGAAACGTAGGTGACGAGATAAGCAAGTTGATGCACGCGTATTGATTTTCTTTTGGTTACAGATGATTTAGCTTCAGCATACTAGATCGTCGTATCGGCTCAGATGACGGGGAATGCCTCGTCTTTTTCTACAGTTATTGAGATGTACAGCGGCACTTTTTGGGATTTAAGGTTGAGGAAATTTTGTAATTATACCTTCACGGGGAGTAATCAAACACAATAACGTCTAGCACACTTCTAAGGAACTTGAAATAGGAAAGGTATACTCCTT
Source organism: Diutina pseudorugosa (assembly GCA_030580175.1). NCBI lineage: Eukaryota > Fungi > Ascomycota > Pichiomycetes > Serinales > Debaryomycetaceae > Diutina > Diutina pseudorugosa. The sequence goes on from JAKTSL010000077.1 coordinate 35,084, forward strand.
AGCACAGTATTTAGAATATGGCTTGTGGATTTGTTACGCAATGTAACTAGAATGGGCTCCAAGACGTGTCAACAAGAACTTCACCATTATTTTAATCTTTTATTCATCCTTCGAGTAACATACTTGTGACAAGGGATCTTCGGAGTACAGAGTTACATTGTTCAAATGTCGCTTAAGTCTTTGGATCCGAACCTAGACCAAGTATTTCTTTCAATCGATATGGGCCTCCTTTTACGAGTCAGATGTTGCTAGTATTCTTGTTTCGAAATTCCAAACGAATTCGAACTTGTATAGTCCACAATTTGGAACCTCAGTCAACCTCGTATGAACTCTGCATCCATCTTTCATAGAGTGTGCTATCTGCTTGACGATAACAAGGATACACTGAAGTAGAGGGTGTATATAGACTCGAAGGTATTGCAGATCGGTAGAAACTGTGATTGTGATCGCACTCAACTCATAGAAATCTCAGCGTGCCGTCGTTGAAACCCCGCCCATGTATTCAGCTGATGGTCTCAACCATCTCAGTCCGAAAATACCTCTTAGCTTCGGGTGTGCGAATGGTGCAACGCAACAAGACGTTCACAGGATGCTTCACGTGTCGAACACGGAAGATCCGGTGCGACTTGCGAAGGCCACTGTGTCGTAGATGCCTGCGGATGGGCATCGAATGTGGAGGGTATGGGATCAAGTTGAGGTGGCTGACGCCTCTCGAGTTTCGTCATCACGGAGCCTCGGTGGCCCAAAAGCTGGTGGCCTTTGAAGACAAAGACGGCGATCACCAACGCCGAAAGGTCGAATCCGTCGAGTGGAATGATCCCTACGCAACTTATGAGGACATGGACAAGGATTTGGCGATATTGCATCACTCGGGGCTGGACCCGGTATTGAAGAGCGGTGTCACCAAATGCTTGGGCCCATTCGGGGTGTTTATGGGGTCATTGACTAACCCCAACATATCTCCCGAAGCCACCGTTGCCAACCACGAAATAAGCTCACCTCAAAAGCTTGCTACCCCAACTGATGACCTCCACCATAGCGGTCACGACATTTGGATCGCCCAAGAACTTCTTCAAGGGGCTTATATTACGGCTGCAGCGATGGGTAATGATCAGTATCTTGACAATTTGCTCAACGATGAATTTCGCTTTGATGATGGTGATTTCGATTTTTTCAGCCTTGTGTTTCGCAACCAACCCGGGCCTGTGGAGGATACCACGCTACCCCACAGTCGACTGCCACTTACTGTGGATGCCAGTCTGCCTCTGCTTGATATTCAATTGTACCCACAAGACGATCTGGGAGTTTCGTCCATTTTGCAGATTGTCGACGCACCGGGGCTGTCGGTACCTGCTATACAACATACCGTGCCGACCACTGCGCTTCAGGTTCAACCGTTGACTCGCTACTTGCTTAACTATTACATCACGGAAGTAGCTGATCTCATGACGGTTATCCCGTTGACGGAAAACCCGTGGAAGACCATTTATTTCCCCAGAGCTTTAGCGGCCTTGGGGGAACTCTCTGGGTTGGGACACACCCTGACTGCCAAAAATGCATTATTATATGCTCTTTTAGCCGTGCTGGCATTTAATTTACAACTGAAGTTTCCATCAAAACTGGATCTGAAAACCTTCTACCTCAAACTAGGTGGTCGTCTTCGGTCTCAGGCGCTGTACTTTATCAACCAGCTTAGCATTAGTCATTGTGTCAGCAAAGAGAAGTACAAAGATGTGCTTTGCGCTATTATGCTGATGATTCTGGTGGATTTGGTGTGGGGGACCATGCAGGGAACCCACTACTACATTGAGTTTTGTGGTGAAGTCATCAGGGCGAAGATGAAACATAAGCGTAAGCTTTCGAGTAAAGCAAGAGTGCTTCACCGGATTTTCAGCTCGTTGAAGCTTATCCAGGACCTGACGTGCCTCGACCCTAAGCAAATTCACGCTAATTGGGGGATGAGTTTCCGAGAACATGCAGAGCACACTTCGACAACCCTTACTCCTGAATTTGTCGACAAAAAGCTCAATAACACGAAGAAGAAGGACGAGAATTTTGCTACGGATGCTCTTTATGGCTTGCCAAATAGTCTCATTCGCTTGTTTGCCGCCACTGTGGATATGGTGCGCACACGAATATATGAAGGGATGGTGCCGGCTGATGAGGCAACATCACTACGACGCCAATTATCGGAATGGTCTCTTGAGTGGCAACTCAACACTGAAGACGGCAGTATGCAAGAGGCAACTTACCACCATATCGTGCTGTTTCATTACGCACTCACCATTTATTTTGATCGGTTCATCCTCGACACTCCTTTAGAAAAGGTTCAACCAGCCGTACGTCACACATTGAACCATCTTAATGCAATCATTCGACTTATTCGAAAAGGCACGGCGCGAATTATTCCACTTTTCTGGCAAGGATTTATAGCGGGATGTGAAGCTACGCTGTCAGAACTTCAACAGGGTTTCAAGCAATGGGGGGCCGACATTGCCCAATATTTGGGTAGTTACTGGGGTGCACGGCAAATTATGTTAGAAGTTTGGAGGCGAAGAAGCAATCACGAAGCACATGATGACTGGGTACATGTTATCAAAGATTGGAGAACGAATCTCATGCTCAACTAGGCCTCAAATGTCTTTGAAAATAAGCTTGTTTGCAATTATCGTCCGCTCTAAAGATGAATTCATACTAAGCCAAGCTCCCATTGTGACAAATAAAACTTTTTTATTGACTACAACCAGATTGCAGATAGCAACGACCTTTTTAAGGCTCACGTGCTGTCTTACTGGCTAAAGAATGACTCCTTTTATAAAGGTTCATAATATGCCATCACAAAATAGGCTACGCGTGGCTCACTTGCGAACAATTTCAATACGAAATATGTTATTGGTAATTGGATGGATCCTCTAGTTACTTCACGCGAGCATAATCTTTGATGTCAGAGTGAAATCGGACTTTGGTACAAGGTGTAAAGCAAGTTTTAGAGAGACTTGCGAGCAATCTTACCTGATGTCGATATCATTGAGTGATGATGTTGATTTATGTTTATGCTTGTATATTAGGTCTCTGTTGTAAATGCTGACATGGTTTACCCCCGAAATGTTCTCTTGTATATAGCTCGCTTACAATATTTCAGACTAGAAATTTGCAATCAAGAAAAGAGATTTTGTTTATTCTAGGTCATAAAGCACATTATCTTTACTCTAGAAGTCTATCATTTTGTGATTTAATTTCCACTTCAACAACTTTTTCTTTCATATCGTTTATGCATTGGTATCTATTTGTAACAATCTATGTGGGTCACTTAGAGTCTCCCCACGTGTCTCCCTTATACGTAAAATATTAGGATAGACATCTGCAAATTGAAATATAACTGATTAAAGCGCGAAACAATTGGTAAACGTCTTGTATCTCTATATGTCTTCAAATTGCGCAAATTTATTTATCAAGCCTGGTTAGCTCAATCGGTAGAGCGTGAGACTCTTAATCTCAAGGCTGCGGGTTCGAGCCCCGCATCGGGCTATTTTTTAACCATGTATAATTTAAAAATTTATGCTAAATTTACGAGAAGATGCTTTCTGGTGTCTTGAAAGATTTTAAAGTGTACTGGTAGAGTATGTGATTCACGTGGAACATTAAATCATCATCAGCGTTCCAAACAAATTCCCTCGTTATTGCTGCTTATAGTCTCCCTAATGAAATATCCGGGCAGAAAAACGGAATCTTTTTGTACAGCAATACCCTTTCGTATTATGTTTGATGGCATTATCTTGATTGTATCAACTGTGTTTTACGGATTCAGCCGCACTTCCTAGAGTTCACCATCGACTGCATTTGACATTGTGTGGTTTGTAATTTTCAAAGGAAAACTATTTTTATTAGCAGTACATCATAAACGTTCGCTTGCATTCTCCGGCAGTTTCGTACCTGGGCAAAAATACGATCCCGTCTGCTTGTGCGTAACATCTTCTCGTCAGGATATGACTGACAGTATTGAGTGTCTTCCAGAGCTTAAAGGCTTTCGATGTAGCTTCTAAATACAATGGATGCTGTACGGGTAGGATATCTTAAGTTAACGAAGGATCTACTATCTAACTAGCAAACCACTTGCAACAAAACTTGCCAAGAAAAGTATAACATGCTTGGGATTTAGGCAGTCTATAAAAACAGTATATATCGCGATACGGCAGAGGCGGGATGGATGGATATTGCGTAAAACCATCATCAGATATGACAAGTTCATGTGCAATATTTAGTAATGGCAATTTTGGATTATATGCACTCTGAGGAGCACGGCTAAACACGTTTTAAGCCTGGCCTTTTCACAAATCATTATATTTGACACACAATGCCAATTAATTGGGACTACGAACCAGAGGTTATCGATACACATCATGATGATGACCTGTTGGTTCAACAGCATGGAAAGATAGCATTCCGATACATTGGTCGTCCACCACAAAACTTTTGGTTTATTCGACCCCATGCCCTCAATTACTTCAAGGACGGGGTACTCTACCGCACGAAAGGTGAACGCTCCAGTTCTACTCTTGAGCTTTTTGTGGATTTATTATATGTTGGGCTTATATCCAATTTGGCTGGAGAAGCTGCTCGAGACGCAACCGGGTTGTCCTTGCTCAAATATTTCCTATACTTCATGCCTATTTGGCAAGTGTGGTGTGATATCAAGGATGGGGTAAACTATTACTACAACGAAGATTTCACACAAAAATTATACGTGTTTTTTATTCTTGTGTTGCTTATGTTTTACGCCAATTCTCACTCTCGAGCTCCTGAGCTGGTGCAGGGTGCGGCTTTGACAGTTGTACCGTATATGGTGGCACGGGTGCTGCTTGCTGCCTTGAACATGTTTTACTCGCTTTGGATCCCTCAACATCGAATTCAAATGAGATTTTATGCTGCTTGTATTTTCGTGACCTCCTGTTTGTGGATTATCGTTATATTTGTGGGAAATCGGGCAAAGGTTGGGGTTCTGATTGCCATTTTTGCTCTTGAGAATGCCTCTTTCATTTATGCATATTCTCCATTGATAAAGCGAACATTTAAATTGACAATGCTGACTGCATTGAATTTGGAGCACGAGATTGAGCGTTTTTCAGCGTTTGTTACCATTGCTATTGGCGAGTTTTCTTACAAGGTTGTAGCCTCTGCTCCCATCGGTGCTGGTTTTAGCGTCAAACTTGCACGTGGGGTTTTCATGCTTTTGATTGCATATATTTTGTTCTGGATTTACAATTATGGCAGCACCATTCAAAGAAGGGTCCATCCTCTTCGTCGAAGTGCTACCACTGCCTGTCTTTTTATATATGCTCATTTGCCTTTGATTGCTGCTATTGTATTGGCTGCCGATGCTCTGGGTGATCTTATCAGCGTGGAAGACGGAAGCACAAAGCGAGGAGCTACAGGGTATTCGCATGAGGAGCATCCGACGGCTGGAACTGAAGCTTTTGCGGTACTAATTAATAGGGCAGCCGAAGCTGCCTCTGGTGAAGAAGAGATTCATAATATGTTTGGTTTACTGTTCTACTTTGCTGGTGGAATTGGTGTCTCGCTCGTTAGTATGTGGATGATTGGTATGCTCTTCAAAGACGAAGATGAAAAATGTACTTTTGTTCTTCCCCGTTGGGCTCGGATCGGCTGGAGGCTTCCCGTTGGTGCTGGCGTAGCGATGCTCCCCTTTGCTGAGTTGGATGTGACCTTATTGATGGGGATGGTGCTGGTTATGGTAGGGTTTGTGTTCATTTGGGAGCTGGTGTTCCAAACACCCACTGATACATGGTTCAAGTTTAATCTCATAGAGCCGGCGGCCATTGCTAGAGAAGAAGAGGAGGAGAATCGTGTTCACAGACATCATTACAGCCCCCGTGCTAGTCAAGAATATGAACACACAACAGAAGAGCGAAAACCGCTGGTATCTTCATATAGTGGTTAAGTTGAATAATTACGTTGCGTGAATTCAATTCCGCAAGTTGTGCCTAATATTGTAATATAGATAAACTTATGTAGTATTTCGTGATCAGTCAGACACGGGGCCCATAGATAATTCGAGAAGCCAGGCTTTCTTTAATTCGTCGATCTCGTCGACGTGAGCCTGCGTTTGTTTGGAACCTTCCAGGTACATCCTCGACAGGGGGCCACGAAATTGAGTAATTTCCTTAAACATTTCATCCCGCCGACACTCAAACCACCTCAGAACAGGCTTGTGTTTATATAGTTCCAAGTACCCATCAATGATTGCATCCAAAAGTTCATCCGTCAACTTTATTATCTTGGCTCTACAAAGTGGAAGATGATCCAATGGATAGGAGCATGATTCTGAAATCATATTCAATAGATCGGGTGATACACCGTTAGAATCGAACGCATCGAGATAGTTGGAATCCAGACGACGTGCGATAATTTGGTTGTGTAAGCTGACAAGGTACTCCACCAAATAATTATACTCTTCAATTGTCCATCCATTATACCGGAATAATGAAAGCCAAGTTTTCGTGGATGGAACAACGCCGGAGTTTCTCATCTTTGCGAGCACAGCTTCAATAGCATCAAAACTGCGATGTTGGGCTAGAAGCGACTGAAGCCATATGCGGTAGGTCTTATCGGTGGCCACCAAAGCGAACTGATCACTAGCCAGTCCCACAAGTTCCGAATAAAGAACGGTGTCTTCAAAGGTATACTGAAGTTGAACTGGGTAAAGTTCATCGTTGTCGAAATCAGGCAGGCTGTCAGGAATCATAGCCATTACAGCATCTTCAACCTCCTTAGGTCCGCATCGTCCCAAAACCGCATTGACCAAGTGTATATCCACAACGTCAAGTTGTGAAAGCCATTCCAGAAGGACACTCAGTGCAAATTTCTCGTCTACACATTCTTTGGCAACAACCTTTGCTAAATCCAAGCTGGGTTTATGACATGATGCAAGATCAACAATTTCATTTTGAGGACGGCTATGACGAAAAGCATGAAATAATAGTACAGCACGAATAGAATCTTGACTCGTGCCATCTTGATCACCGATGGTGTCAAGGATGGACTGCCAGGTGTTCTTTTCAAAGTCGGGGTATACCAATTCTTCTTTTTTTAACCACTTGGTAACTAGCGAAGTGTCTCGAAAAAAGGTGAACCACAAGTATCTGGCTTGCTGGGCGGGGGATAGACGAAACCCCCTCGCTTGATACTCGTCAATAATGTCATTAAGCATCTCAAGGTACTCTCGGCGTCTTTGAAGCATTTCAAAATAACTGAAGCGATTGACCAGTTTCAGAGCCTTGGTAACTCCATTAGCCACAATGAAATCACGTTTGCCAATGAGGAATCGATCCACCAAATCGTGTAGCAGCTGATCAGGGAGCCCACGTCGAGTAGCAGCGTCCATTGACGCAAATGTCTCGTAGATCTGTGTGTGGTTTATGCTGAGGTACTTGTAATAATTAGACACATGATCTATGCCTTTATTTTGCCCCAACTCTGGGGCAGTAATGGGCGTAGTGCACAACCGAAGAGGATATAGTTGGCGATGAAACCGGTTGAGTATTTTTGCTGCATCCGAGTTCAATATAGGGCCAGCTGACACTTTCAATTGCGGTATTCTTGGGAAAGTACACACAGCCGATAGTGGCGGGTAGGGACGAGCGACCTTGCTGACGATCTGGGTCAACACTTCATTCATCGATGTGAAGAGTTGAGTGAGATCATGTGACTTGATGGGTTTGTTGTTTCTGCAACTAAATTTTGCTCCAAGAGTAGAACACACCACAAACAGAACAATCAATTGATAATGTTAGCAATCTCAAAATAAAGCCTTCGAAATGCGTTTCAAGCCGTGTTCACTTCCAGTTGCGATGAGACTGGATAGCAGCCCTGGCCCGTAATTTCTTGATGAATCCTGCATGTAGCGCACTCGCACCATTTAAGAAAAGTGGAAAATTTTCAGATGGACACCACCTTTAATCATGATCATTTTCAAGGACGTTATCTCTGGCGACGAACTCTTGTCTGACGCTTACGAACCCAAGCTCATTGACAACGCCGTCTACGAAGCCGACTGTGCCATGGTCCAAGTCGGTGGTGACAACATCGACATTGGTGCCAACGCCTCGGCTGAAGGTGGTGACGATGAAGTTGAAGATGGTGTTGAAACCGTCAACAACGTTGTCCACTCGTTCAGATTGCAACCCACCCAATTCGACAAGAAGTCGTACCTTACTTACATCAAGGGTTACATGAAGAAGGTCAAGGCTTACTTGGCTGAAAAGCACCCCGAACAAGTTGAAGAATTCGAAAAGGGCGCTACTGCCTACGTTAAGAAGGTCATTGGCTCGTTCAACGACTGGGAATTCTTCACCGGTGAATCGATGGACCCCGACGCCATGGTTGTGTTGTTGAACTACAGAGAAGACGGTACCACTCCTTACGTCGTTGTCTGGAAGCACGGTATTGAAGAAATGAAGATCTAAGTAGTCTTTAATAGAAATGCCCATAAACTCTAAGTAATATATACACACATAGCACAATTCTCGAGAGTGGTTGCACGGTCAGCATACTCGATGAGTTCAACTTTAAATTGCGCAAACTGATTCCGCACCCCCTGGGCACGTGCCTCGTCTATGAGTCGCCTAGCCTTTAAACCCACTTCAACATCTTTGCCCCCATCAACGGCCCACAGCGCTATTTTTTGAAGGGCCTTAAACTGTAACTCGTCAACGATGTCGTGTTGAGCCAAAAAATCACGGGCCTCGGGAGCCAATTGGTAGTAGTTACACACGTGGCGACAACACATTGCTACTACAGCACCTGCTACACGCTCTTGTACTGGTTGAATGCATCTGAGTGTTAAATCTGTAGCCACCCCGCACAAATGCTTCAGTATCGCAACCACCCGGGTTGCTGGTTCTCCCTGGAGAAATTTGGCAAGATCCAAATCTTTAATATCGATGCGATCGCGCTTGACGTTTGAAGTGATTTGGCGAAGCTTGCCATCAGTCTTGAGTCTATTAACCCCTCTGTCAATCAACCCAAATCCAAGCTTGTCCATAGATATATCCTGGTTATCATGGACAATGCAATCAGCGACGTATTTTGAAAACTCGGCTTTACCACATCCAAATTCAACATAGTAGTTATCCTTAGAAAGCAATCCGTAGTAGTCTAGCGCTCCTATGAGACTCAGCTGTTGAAGGGCATGCTTTTGGTTGGTAACCTGATTAAGACGGGGTTCGAGACCCTGGTGATGGAGGTGTCGTTTCTTCAAAGGTTCAAAGTTGATCCCGTTCAATACCGCAAGGACATGGTCAATTAGTGCAGTTTGCTGGCTGTTTGATTGCACGCTTACTTCGCCGGGATTTTTGTTAAGCGTTATAATGGTAGCCTCTTTATCTTCACAGTTGTCATCTTTCGCGTCGGCTTGTTCCGTTGTCCTTGACGTCTCGTCGCCTGTAGCGACAGGCTCAGTAGTATTGACTTTGTGAGGTAACCAATGAAGGTCTTCTTGAAACCAAGGTCTGTCTCGGAATCGCTTATTACATCTTTGTAAATGATCCGATAATTGCGACTTGACAACGGTATGAGTGGGGTCTAAAGGGCAGTTTACTCTTTCACTTTGGTCAGGATCATGCTGACGACACCACTTCTTACCGGAAGGCACCTGCAATGGACATTGCCGATTTTTGCGCTCTATGAAGAACAGACATCGAGGACCTTTGAGTGCCTTCTTGGCCCGTTTTCGTTTGGGTTCGTCTCCGAGTGGAATGGAACTCGAAACGTCATCGGCTGGAGACATTAGAACCGAACGATGCTCATCGCGCGATCACATACAACTCATTAACTGTGCACTAATTTCCAAACCATACCTTGGTCTGAACTAATTAAAACCCTGGCATTGTCTATCACCAAGGTATTCGCTGTTTGTTGTTAGCATTGCTCATTCCATACTCCAAAAATTGTTCCGTCACTTGATTGAATAACCACAGAAAATATGTCGTTGTGGAAAGCTGACTATCTTGAGGCTAAGTACAAGGGGATGACGCCCCGGTTCCCCCATACGAAAAAGCTTTTACGGTCAAAGAATGTCCCCAAAAAGCTTTCAGGGCTTACGGACGCAGAGGTTGACGATCTTGTACTCAACTACAAACGAGAAGAATTTGAAAAGAAATGGCATCTGGGGAATCGCAAGCTTACGAAAGCCCTCTCCGTGTACAAAGATGACGAAATGCTTGTTGACCGGACTCACTTGATTGTGTCAAAGTTGGTTAGACTACTTCTTAACGTGTTGCAAGGTACCCAAAGAAAGGATCCACCCGCATGGGTGAACGATACGGTTCGTGACATCATAACCAATCAAACAGAAATGCATCCGTCAACATTTTTCAAAGGTCACGCCGACGACAAATCCAAGCTGGCATTTGTACTGAAAGTGTGGAACGCAAAATCCACGAAAAAGATTTTGGCCGAAATTGAGTGGCTGTTTCGAATGATTAGAGGGAACCTCACTTCACTCGAGCGTCGCAACCATGCAAAGGCTATGGGTAAACCCGAACCGGAAACTCATTCAGACAGTGATGAAAGTGATGATGACAGCGACGATCATGATGAATTTGAAGGAATGGTGGCTCTGGAGCTGGATGATGACGATGGCGATAGAACTCAAGACTCATTCTTCAAGGACGACAGCGATACGGATCAAGACGTCAAGAAATATAATCTTCCTGAACTCGTTGGAGGGTATGCGTCACTTTCCGAAGATGAAGAGCCCGATGCCTCGAAAACGGAGAAAAAGAATCGACGGGGCCAACGGGCTAGGCAAAGGATTTGGAAGAAGAAGTTTGGTAGTGAGGCTAAGCACGTAAAACTGCAACGTGAGCAGGAAGCCAGTGAACGCCGCCAGCGACAGCTAGAGTACGAGGAAAGATGTCGTAAACGGGAACAAAAGGCGCGAGAAGAGGAAGAACGAAAGAAAAACAATCCCAATTATGTTCCCTTGAAGGAAAAAAAGGAAGCTGTGCATCCATCGTGGGAAGCCAAACGTAAAGCTCAAGAACAACTCTCCAAGGTTGAATTCTCCGGGAAGAAGATAAAGTTTGATTAATTGTACGTAATTAATTTAAATCATCGAAGTCTACCTCAAATGTTGACCGTAACTCTTCCTCACTGAGCGCACGACATGCTAACGGGTGGGTCATTTCTATGAAATATCGACACTTCTCTGGTTCACTCACCATAATCACCTCTTCCTCGGGGCCGCAAACAAGTTTCAAGTCTGCCAGACGATGAGGACCGTTCCAACACTTATCGCCCTGAGTGTAATGAAGAGTGGCATCTTCAGGAGTGTAGCCGACAAACCTACCCACTAGGGTATCGTCCTGACGCACCGTCTGAAGATAGTCGATGATGTAGTTGTATTCCCCATACTTGGAATTGACGGTGTTCGTGGCAGCTCTAAGGATGTCGTCTTCGCCATACTGAATGGGATTGGTCTCATGACGAGAAAGAATCTCCTTGTACCGGTGGTATTGCGGTGGAAGGTCTTGCGGGTCAGGTTCAGTGTTTTCGGATGCGTCACCAAAGTAGTCAGTGATTCTCTTCATGTAGTGATGGACCATGTTCGTTAAAGTCGGATTTTGTGAAGGTTCTGAGCCAAATTCAAACGTGTTCAAATCAGGTACAGCTGGAGGATTGGCATTGGCTTCCAATTTTTGAAACGAACTAATGGCATGCTTAACAGCGGCATCATTGAAGTTAGGATTGTAGTTTCCCATCATCACCGTTAAAATGTGTTGGTAGCGCTTGATTTGATCAGATTGCCATTCAATGAATTCTTGAACTGATTCTCGAGGATCGCGTTTGGTCTTTTTAGCCTCATTCTCCATACGTTTAAGTTCCTGCTTAATCTTCTCAATGGTGCGTCCCTCATCTTCCTTGGCCGCCTGTGCCTTGACCTTCATTGCCCGTTGTAAATCCAAAGCTTGTTGAACTTGGCCTTCAACCTTAGTCTTATATCTGTCGTATTGTTGGCGAACTTCGGCGCAACGATTGGGACACTTGTCCGATCCTTCGTCGGACCCGTCACAGCACACGTCATAGTCACAAACGCCGTCATTGACAAGGAAACTGGGAATGTATTGACCATAAAATCCTTCGTTAGCGCACCAAAATTTACCCTGGGCGCATGCTGCTGTGCCCGGTTCGTCGCTACCGTCAGGACAGTCGCAAATGTTATCGTTAACCTGGTCCCATTCGATGACGATCAGGGGGTCAGAAATGCACCGAAACGGTTTTCCAGGATTGTAATGGTCAGCTAGGTCAGGTCCCACGCCAGCAACCTGAGCAGCTGCCGATCCTAGTGCAAGCCATAATGGGGTCAACATGGGTGCAGTCGAGTTCACTAGAAAAACGCGATCAGTAACACAAGGATATGAGGAAGAAGCATCAACTAATACCATTTTCCTGTCTAAAAGTCAAACTTCTTACATGAAAATTAGTGACAATATCAAGTTTACCTTAAACGGATTGGAAATCCGCTAGCCAAGTGTATATGATCAGGCTAGTGGAAGAAAATTAAGGGTTTCACAATTACGTCAATACAAATAGTAGTAAAATTTACAGAAGGGCTTTATTTTGTTCGTTTCATTAAAGGCATTATAATCTTTTGGACTATCATTTACAACTTAAAGTTATTGTTCAGCACTGGAGCCCGTCCAAAGGGGCCATAACCTGCACTGATAAGTAGAGGCTTTCGAAGATGGAACCTCTACTTCTCCCCACCAACAGCTTCATGCACGCGGGAAACACCTTCATCCAGCGATGCTTGTTCCGACCCATTGGGATGATCGAAGTCAGCAGGAGGAGGCATTTCACCCGCCAAAATCTTTCTCAACGCTTCCTTGTCGTTCATCTTAGCCATAAGTTCTTCTTCTTGGGCAGCGGTAAGCTTGTTTTTCTTCTTACCCTTGATGTGATACATGGGGTTCAACTCGACCAAGGTCAAGTTCTTGAAACCGGGCAAGTGGCCATGCTTTTCTTCGTACAACATGAGCAACAAAGTCACCATGATAAAGAGCCAGTAAATGTTGTACGAAAGCACCGAGCCGTATGTGGCCGAGTTTTGCCAGCCGAAAAGAGCGTTGAACACATCCCAACCATGGTCAGTAAGGGGGTTGCAGCAGTTGACGTGCCACACCGATTTGGTGATATCGTAAGTACCAGGACCCGAACCATTTTCGGCAGCATCACCACCAGTTTTCTGAGAGTACACATAGTTTTCAAAGAACCACACACCTCTCGAGAACAACCCAGCGGAAATAAGATAAAGCATCGACGTCGACACGATGAGGAACAATTGCATCGACACGTTGTTGCCAAAGTAGTAGAGCACGACACCAACAGCAATACCAGCAATGAGACCAATCACTACAGGCAAGGGGAACGCGGTGGCCAGCTGGTTCAACCCAACACCACCCACGAACACCACGGCTTCCAAACCTTCTCTCAAGACGGTGATGAAGGGCAACAAGAACATGGCGTACTTCTTGGATAAGTAACCGATCTTCCACCGGTCACTTCTCTTTTCGGGTGCCTTCAAGAGAGCCTGGGCAAGCTTGACACGCCACTTTTGTTGCATTTTGTTGATTCTCAACATCGCCACACCCATAATCGTAATCATGACCGTGGCAATGATACAGAAGATCCCTTCCCAAAGATCTTCCGACTTGGACCAAATATCGTTCTTGAGCGAGTAGAAAGCACCAATGAAACCAGCACCAATGGCCAAACAAACGAACAACCCTAGAAACCCCCCGATCCACACCTGCTTGATCAACTTTTTGTAGATTTCCCTATGATGTTCAGCAGTACCGAACTGCTGTTTCAAAAATGAGAAAAGAATACTCATGATGATCACCGCTTCAAGCGATTCTCTGAACACGACGAAGAAAATCGTCACGTTGAACACCTGAGCCATTGGGGATTTGCGGTTTAGGGAAAGGCTGGGGGGCGGATGGCCTTATAAGTACAAGAAAAATTTTGTCGGCATACAATGACGCACCCTGCACAAATATCGATGAGATAAAATTCATTATCAGATACATCGTCATTGGCCATTTGCTGGACCAAACGTGGACAAAAAACCTGTAATATAATCTAATATTTTGGGATTATAATCCCACTGGCTGTATCAACTTCGGCAACGGTCTAACTTGCCAGTTTTACCGTTTACGCCTGATAATTTGCGACCTCCCCTTTCGCCGACATGTGCGTTTCTCATTGGTCGACAAGAATAAGAATGTAAGGAGAACAAAGGTCAAGAAATTACATTGATGTTGAAGTCAAAACGGTTCTTGGCATGGTTGACCGGATATATGACCACGGGTTAACTACTAGTGGCTAGTAGTCGACAAGATTTGAGTAGATGGTATTGTCATAATCTCGGCCTTTGGTGCTGCGTTGTCTGATCAATCAGTTGCCGCATTCACAAAGCCGAAACCCGGAGAAGCAAGATATGGGCGCGTTCGACATCGACCGACCACACCACGGAGTTACATAGGCTAAGAATAATGCATTCAATATCGATGGGGGCTCGACGCAAGGTTGACACGAAGTCAAGAAATTCACCTTGATAACCGGGATTGGGGTACAGGCTTGGCAACCGCACAACGACCCCTCCCAGCAGGTATCTCAGTCGCACGCTATATCCCAAAATCTCAAAACGCTACATGGCTGAACGGCTTAGCCTTGCCGATGATGCCGAGAGATTGGCTCTGAAAAATTTTCACGGCGCATTCGCCCCTTGTGTCTGACTCGTAATTGGTGCTATGTATCCTCTCCTCGGTTTTTTCTACATTCTCGGCATAATTCACATCACAAAGTACAATTAGCTCGTGATGACTATTTGTACCTTTAATCTGATATTAGCATCACTTTGTCATTGCAATGGGGGTGTGTATTGTATAGTCAGGTTGTGTAACGATCCTGTGTTGTTTAGTGGCGTTATGAAGGGCACACGGGGTGCACATTAAGTAATGACAACGACACAAAGCGCTTTAGGTATGTACGGTGGCCGATTGTTGTTGACTATGTACCATGTTGCCGGTCCAACATTGCTAACGAGATCAGGTTCAGCCGTGACCGGGCATCACCGTCGTAGGTGGTAACGTGTTTGACCAACGGCGACCGAGGCCCCGGATGCATCTGCTGACGCGCATGAGGCACACGCCCCGTCAGCGCCAGTGGCAGCGACGGCATTGAATAAATAAGTTGTGGCGACATTTCACTTTGAGTTTGCTTGATGGGAACGGCTTGAGACGTCAGTGCCAGGGAGGGCAGGTCCGCCGAGAGCCCTTGTCCAAATAACCCCGCCGGCACGTCGGCTAACTCCGGTGCTGGCAGATGGGTATCATGGATCATAACGACCAGCATACCGTTGCCGGCCCGAGTGCCAACGTGAGTATCATGCAGAGCCAGTCGACGATCGAGATTGAGAAATGCCGGTCGAAGCAGCAGTTGGGCCAGTGTTGTGGTGTTGGCGGGTCGTACCAGTTGTGATCTCAGTTGTGGAGCCATTTTCGACGAAAACAGAAACAGAAGGTTGGCATTATCGTCATCGCTATCCAGATCGCTCAGACACAGCGACTGATCACATCCCAGCAACACTATGCCTTCGTCCTCGTTTCTGGGGCCCACTCCCCGGTCCAGTTGCCGCTTCTTCTGTCCCATATGCAAGTTAAACGTTCGAAGCTTCTCAGTAATACCAGCAGTCAGCGCCAGGGGTGATTGGGGTATAGGCAAAGCACCCAGGTTATCCAGCAGACATTGCGAAAGGAAGTTATCAATTGCAGCCTCATCAAAAGAATCAAGCAGTGCGAACAGCTCCAGCAAAGGTAACAGAAGCACCAGCAGGGCCAGTGCCGTTGCCGTTGCCGTTGGTCCATGACCTCCACCGGTAGCGTTGGCAGTGGGGGCCGCAAATACATTATTTCCGCCTGCTGCCCAATGGTTAGCAACAAGAGAGTGACCCATACCCGCGACGTTTGTAACGCCATCGCCAAGGAATTGTGCCAGGGGAGGGCGCAGGCGGGGTCGTCCAGGTACGGCAATAGGTGCTGCCACGTTTCCAGAATAGCTAGGTTGGCGACTCGGAACGGGCGACGCCTGTGACAGCAGAGCAGAGAGAGACCGTTTCGAGGATGCTGTATTCCCTGGGTCGAAGGGAGTCCCCATACGACTATTTGAGAAGATCGACAGTCGTCTTCTTTTATCATCCTGCTCTTGTATACCTTTAATGGTTGCCAAAACTGGTGTACTCAGCAAATAAACATCGCCTCTAGCATGGCGCATAGTCTCGATTTGACATGCCTCTACCAGACCTCGCCTCAGGGCCAGATCGCCCAGACGGGTTCTAGTTAACAACACTTCATGCGTGCTTGGTCTCTTGCCGGCAAAAGACCCAGATGGAGTTGGAGTCAGGGTGGTATTAACCAGCTCAGAGAGAATCATAGAGCCTTGACCCATGGTCGCCCCAACGCCCACAGGTTCACCAGCTGGGGCGGGAAGGGGTGACCACAGCAGCTTGGAGTTTAAAAACAGCTCAACATCTTCACACCCCATCAACGTGAACGGATGATGCTTGATTGCGGGAATATCAATGCGAGTGTCAGGATTTTTATCAAGCAATTGGCGAAGAAGGTCCTGAGCTTCTTCGTATTCTGAATTCAGCACGGGGGCAATTTGTATAAGCTCTGAATAAGAAGGAAAAGGAATTGGTTGGTGACAGATAACATCAAACAATTCCCACTCGGTGGGAGCATTGAATGGAACCTTCCCAAAGAGCAAGCAATAGAGGGTAACACCTAGAGCCCAGATATCGATCTTATGAGTGATGGCGTGTGATAGGCCGTGGTCTTGACATAGTTCGGGGGCGAAAAAAGCCGGCGTACCGGCGGTCTTTGCCAAATCAACTCTGCCATCGCTGGCGATGAGCAGGGACACACCAAAGTCCAGTATCTTCACGCAATTGGTTGCACTTACTAGGAGGTTGGCCGGCTTGATATCACGATGCACGATGCCTTGAGCATGGAGGTATTCGAGTCCGAGGACAACGTGACGAAGAGCGCGCCTCAGCTGAGCGAACAGGAGGTTAGGTGCGTAGTCATCCGAAAGCAAATCAATGTCAGTATCACGAGTGCACGGGAGGTCGTGAGGATCAGGTTGGCTGGGCGCTGGTTGCGCTACCCCGTTTACCACGGTGATACTGCCATTATTGGACGCACCAGCGGAGCATTCTTGACTAGAACGCTTCCATTTGATTTCTCCTTTCTCAAGATATTCAAGCACCAAGTATATTTTCAGGGCGCTGTCGTCATCCAAGACCTCTCGCAATTGAACGATGTGGGGGTGATGGCAGCGCTTCATGATGCTGATCTCGCGACGGACCTTGCGTTCTTGGGGCAGAATCAGCCTCAGTAGCTCGCCGTAATACAGGTACCCGTGGAACAGGGACCGTTTAGATTTTCGCAGGATGATCTTGATGGCCACCAATTGGTTCAGAGCAAGGTCTTTGGCCAACTTCACCTTACCGTGTTCGCCACGCCCGATCTCCAGGAGAATTTCGTAGGTATTGAGCACCCGTCGCCGAGTGACCCGGTCGTATTCAAGGTACACTTGGTTGGTTTCCTTCACCGCGGCGGGTTTTGGTGAGACGGGGCCGGTTTGGCCCAGGGCTTGCAGCGCTGCCAGCAGCACCCGCGCTGCTGGTGCCACTGTCGGAACTGGCTTGGTATTGAAGTAGACGCCCCCTAATGGGAGGGGCTGTCCTAGCGGTGGATTGGACACACGGTCGTCCCGTTTCACCGCTCCGTCCACCAGCATTCGGTGGAGAAGGTGAAGGAACAAAGAGATTTTCGTGCGACCCGTGGGGGATACCGGCACCAGCGTCGGCGGCGACCACTAACACCTGAAAAGTGGTGTAAACCAACGACGATAAGCAAACTACGGGGCAAACGTTGGTCTACATAGCTAATTGATGATGATTCCAAAATTTGGCTTTTGAGTCGGTAAAGATCGAGGGGAAAAATAACCGAGCCCCTATCGGTGGGTACACTTGTACTGTATAGCTCACACGACCAAGGTGAACTTAAAGATGAAAAGCGGGAGGTGGGCTAACTATGCCATAGCAACCACCGTGCAGAGGACGAGTATCAGCAAGCAGCTAGACATACTGTCGGCAAATTTGCTCCGCAAGGTTGGGTAAGTGAATAGTTGGTCTCGAGGTGGTAATTTACTCGATTGGGTTCGGCTCGTTGTCGCCCCCCTCGACCACCCTGAATCGATCGTTTCTTTTGCAGGAAATCGTTCGGCTCGCTTCTATGATGCTCACTATCGCCTTCGGTGTTTACGGTAGCGACACGACGGGGCCACCTGGGCACTTATGAGGGGAGCGGGTGCGGAGTATTATCACACCACACTACCAACCACCACCACCACATCACAACGCATCCGTGTTAACACCATGTCCGACCTCCAACAACGCATTGACCACCTCGAGAAGATTGTCGAAAAGCAAGGCGCCTTGCTTGCCAAAACCGGACAACAATTAGTCCAATTACAAGTGCAAGATGTCAAGTCGAGAATGAAGCTGATTGACGACGTCCAACGGCAATTGAGCCCCCAGGATAAGCTGAAGGGAGTCGACGACCTTGACTTGACCGACTACGTCACGAACGAAGACCTTATACAGATGGTGGGTGAATTGCAAGGCCAATTGGATGGTATTGAAGACCGTAACATTAGACGCGTGTTCAACCTGACCACCAAGGGCCCCATTGCCCCCTTGTCCAACCGTGACGGCGAACAACCGACGGAAGACCTCTTGGGATTCAAGTTCCCCGCCACCGTGGCTGAATTCGAAAAATTGCCCAAGATTGACATTATTCAATTGGCGCTTTTCTACGAAATCCTCGTCCCTGATGCCCGTCTTGAATCGTTGGAAAAGGCGGCCAAGCTGGATGACCCCACCGCCGTGAAGAAGGCGTTGGAAGAAAAGACGCTGGCGCTGGCCTTGCTGAAGATCCACGATCTGATCAGCGACGCCGACTTGGCGGCTGCTTTCAATGACGTCGCTCGGTACTTGGGCTTGACGGCACGCAAGGGTGAAGCAAACGAGTTTTAGCAGGCTACAAAAAAATGGGGTTTTAGTTAAGTTTCTAATATCTTGTTAACTTGAGTAATATTCTTCACAACGTAGTGATCTAAAGTTTAGTACCACGAGCACGGAACAACTGGTTCACCGAGTCCGTCACCGAGGTGTCAATATCAATGAACTTCCACCCCAAGAGCCGTTTCGTCTTGCTGGCGTCGTACCCACCCAACTTGCGCAACTTGTAAGCATCACCACCAGGGTGACCCTTCCAGATCTTAAGTTGAGGCCATTGACGGTTGACGATGTCGGCTAAGGTTTGCATGGTAAACCGGCGATCCACCAAGAGTAATCTTTCGCCATGGAGCTTGGGATCAGTGATGGGAGCAATGTGGGCTTTGGCAACGTCACGGACGTCAATGTAGGGGCCAAAATGCTTGACAGGACCCCTAGACTCGGGGTCCAGCTCGAGTAAGTCGTCGATCACTTGCATCAGCTGGTTAAGCTTGGTTTTCTTCGCATCATTCGAGTCACATTGCGGCCCGAAGGTGTACCCAGGCAACACCGTCGTCAAGGTGAAATTGGGCTTCTTTTCCTTGACAAAATCCCAAGCGGCCTTTTCCGCCAACGGCTTCAGCGCCAAATAGGCCAAAATCAGGTTATCCTTGGCGACATCGTAGTCAATAAACGTCCAAGTGTCCTCATTGGCCACCATGTCTGGCAGCTCCACTTCCGGCCGACATCCAGCCGTGGACGACGTGATCACCACTCGAGTCACTTGGGGAGCATACTTGGTGATTGATTCGAGGATCAGCTTAGTTCCCTGGATTGCTGGCTGCAAAATGTCTCGTTCGGGATCCTCAATGTCAAACGAAAACGGCGACGCTGTGTGAAGGACGACCGTCACCTCCGGGTGGTCCTTAAACACCTGGTCGAAGGCATGGGGGTCAACAATATTGGGGACGATGGCATATTCAAACTTGGGACCAAAGAAGCGGGCAAGCCGGTCTCCCTTGTCGGTGGAGCGAACCGTGCCAATGACATCGTAGCCTCCTTCAATCAAGTATTTAACGATCCATTGGGCAATGTAGCCATTGGCGCCAGTGACAAGTACCTTCGTCATGGTGTGGGTAATTGTCAACGACGATCGAGCATGATTTTTTAGACAAGTCGGTTGTGGGGTTACCGATCCATGTGATAATGCCGGGCCGAGGGAAGTGGGGATATGTCGCAACGCCGGGACATTAAAACAATACGACTTGTGGGTGTCGATGTCAGCGAAGTTGATATACAGATTTGGTAGTAGGAAATTGGGTAATTGAAATGTTGAGAATTTCGGGTCGCCGTCATCAGACGCATTGGAAGTGTACCATGTACTTTACGCAGACTTAGGCGTATGCTTGGGGGAAGGGGGGCATATACACAATAAAAAGTTCTTTAATTATATTGTGGCTGGTGATAATATTTCGGTAAATTTGCCTCGTCACATCTGTAGTGTTTAGAGTCTTGGATTCTTCTGTGCATTTGCATCTTTCACCAAGTGCGACGACTCACCCCGTGACTGGCCATGGATGTTGATAACCAACGAACGCCGTACCGGTTGGAGGACATCGAGCTGGGACGTGTGAAGCCAGCGGAAGTATACGCCGAGATTGACCGGCTTAAGACGGAAATCAACGGTCTCCGCAATTCCATGGCTCAGTTCGTCACCACCCTTGCGACGATTCCCCCCGACCAATCCCAACAACTGTACTACATTTTGGTGGTGAAAAAGCTTCATCAGGTTCAACAAGCAATTGCTGATTACCTGAAGCGCTACGAATGTCTTGTTCCCTTGATCCAAGTGGCCGAAGCTCGACTCGGTGTGGGTGCCCCGAATCAAACTGAAGATGGCGTGGCTCCATCGCAACAAGCCCAAGGACAGCAAATGGCGCCTCAAGCTAACCAAGGATCGCGTCAATTTGCTGGCCAGAGCGGTTCAATGCAACGACGGTAAGATCATTTGCGTCATATCGATTTGTACGAAAGATTTAGTCTGCCGAGCACCCGACGACGATTATGATGACACCACCAAATCACCGTTCGAGATCAAGAAAGAATGTTCAGATACCCAAAGCTGACTTGATAGTCCAACTTTACATGCATGTACTGTAATCTATACCCTAATGTTTAACTTATACCCGGCCACCGCACCACGATCAACATACCACAACACCAAGCCAGCGGTGGACAAACAAGCCACAAAAATGACGAATTTGTCATAGTCGTCCAGCTTACCTTGACCAATGATGGCCAGGGCTATAGGCACGCCAAACAAGTTGGCAATTGACAAGACAAAGTTGACAACACCATAACGAATACCAATCTCTCTCACCGGAGTGATTTGTGCGAGACAGGCTGGTAAAAGCAGGAGGATAGAGCCGGAGAAAAACCCTCCAATAGCAGCAAAGGCATAAAGGGCTCCGATAAGGTGTCCTAATGGAAGCCAGATCACCCAGATAACGATGGTATATCCCAAGATCATGGCTACATTCATGTTGAACCGACCCAAGTAGTCACTAACAAAATTGGGGACAATCCGTCCTGGGATACCAGTGGCATTCCATACCGTAACCAACAACAACGCCGTCGACTCTGTTTGGCCCTTTGCCACACAATAAGTGGAAAAGTACGTCATGATCAATACCAACGAGAGCTCGGCAAAGAAAGCACCGGCGACGAGGATCCAATACCGACGGTCCAACTCCCTAATGAACTTGAAGGAAAGTTTGCTTTTAAGTTGGTTCCATTTCAGGATCTGGCGTTGTTCATCAGACTTTTGCGGCGGCAGGCGACGGAAGCGCTCCTTCACCAATAACGTGGCAACCACCATACATCCTAAGGTAGTGAACGCCAAGATTCTGATGGCCCATTCGAACCCGTACTTTGCGTAGGCATATCTGAGCATAAGCGGAAACACTAGCCCGCCCACCAGGCCTCCCAGCGTGGCAAATCCCACCATGGTACCTCGTTTCTCGAAGAACCAATGACTAAGGATTGAAATCAGGGGACTCATGCCAAGTCCATTACCGGCACCTAAGCAGATAAACCCCAACGCAAACTGCCAAAGTTCAGCAGCACTTGCAACTCCCATAAGACCACCAAACATAAGAAGAGCCGACACGATCATGATATGGCGAGGTCCGTAGCGGTCGAAAATGGGACCAGCAATGATTGCAAGCATATATGTCAATGCCAAATAGATGGAAAAAATCCATGAAATCGTCAGGGCCAGGTAATCTTTAAGTTGGTGTCCAGACACCCACATTTGCACCGCCCCAATCGAGTTGAGAACCCCCAAGTTAACGATACAGCCAAAGAACCCTCCTAGCACGACGAGGTATGCTCTTAAACCACCCTCTGGGTACACATCATGGGACTCGTCATCAGAGTCGGGTACAACCACCGTTTGTTCGACATCGCGTTCACCAAAGTCACCCCCTTGTTCATCTTTCGGTTTATCCTTGTGTGTGAGTCCTCGATGATGAGTAGACAGATCCTCTATCGGTTGGAGCTCAATGGTGTGGGTCATGAGCAACTTGCTAATGGGTGGTAATTGTTTCGGGGTTTTGACGCCTCCGACTGCATTAGGAGATGAGATGCTTATGTGGGGTTAAAATTGGGAACAGTTTTTTTTCTCCAGTTCAAATTCTTCGATCTCGCAAAACACAACGGGCAGTTATCCTCAAGTCAAACAATGGGATCAGATGAAAACGATATGTTTTATTTGGATGATTCTGCCACTTGATTCCGAACAATCGCAAATGGTGGGTCCGCCTTAACGGCCTTCGATTCCCGAAATCTCATGCATAATGCACGGCGTTGTTAAAAAGGCTAATTCAAGCGATGGATTTTGAGATCGCTCAACCGTAGTTGGAAGAATTAGGACATCCAAGTTCCACGATTTTGAAGACTATGGAGTAATATGAAATTGTAGGTCAACGAATGTCTAGACAAATATACACCCTAGGTCAAAGAGGTGATTCCACGTTTAATCAGTCGATATGACCTTACCCCACACGTTGTGTGTAATTATGCTTACTTATTGGATTGCTGTGACTACAAAGGTGAACAAGGTATTCTTAAGTTCTAGTTAAGGATCAGGTAGCGAGATCAAGTAATCACTAACATGAAATGATGACGATCGGAAACATTGTATGGCTTAAACTTTTTGTATTACCCGGGTACTTGATAAATTTTATAAGATTTCGTGCGATACTCACAAATGACGGAAGGTCGCGTACTAGACTTTTGTAGAATGTTTAATGCTGTCACTTTCTGTTAAGATAGAGACGTCACCACTTGTATCTTCTAGGGACGAGATAGAATTACGCAGGGACTGAAAAAAGAATCTCCGGTACAGGGAATCGAACCCTGATTTGCTCGGTGAAAGCGAACCGTGATAGCCATTACACCATACCGGATTATTGAAATTTGTTATGTCAACTAACAATAGGTAGTTACAGCTAACCACGTACTAGTGAAACTCTGGCCGAGTGTTTTGTATCAACTTAGCATAACTTTCCGCGTACATTTCAATAACTACAGGTTACGAAAATCATTAACATTAGCAAATTATTGGGCCCTACAGCATATAACGGGGCTTCATATTATCAACTTTCCAAAATGCTTTAACAGCGAGCGAGAACTGACAATGTCTTTGCCACAAGTAGTCAATTCAGCATAGATATTAGCCCATTTATTCACAGCAACCAGCATTTACCTTATGTGATTAGGCACACCATGATTTTATGGTATCGATCGCTCAGTGTTCATCATTTTTGTCGTATATAACTTGGCATACAATTCACCAATGACGGACGTCCGCTGTAATACAATCAAGCCTGTGTGCCAGTCTTATACTTCTGTCGATGTCGTCGTTTATCAAATTGCAATTTGGTTGCATATTTAGTAACGTTTGTTTGCGAGAAAGAGTGGAAGGATACATTGGCCACTACTAACGAACTATTATAGCTTCAACCTCATCCAATCGTAGTAATTCACTGTCATATCGGTTTCAGGTAAATCTTTGATAGTGCTATAATGCTTTTGATCTCGAGGTGTTGTCTCGTAGTCATAATACATGTTTTTTGTTTTCAAAAATCAACAAACTTTTTCGAAAACTTGAACTGACGGTTATCGTTACCTATTTTCTTTATTAAAGTATCGAAGCCAAAGCAGCAGTAATGGTAATTATGAATTTTGCCTTCAAGTGATATCTATAATGGATCACCATCTCGGGCTCCCAATGAGTCACGTGACCGGTATATCAAGCCGCATTACCGGTGACACGTCGTCGTTATACTGTCATAATTTGCAACAATCCCATGCCTCCCAAGCAAGACGTGTTTGCCGACTTGTTTGCGGGAAGTCGTCGCAAGAACAATGAGACGTCAATGTCAATGCAACAGCGACTTCAGAGGGGTGCTTTAGCCACACCACTTACACCAACGCTGCTGCTGCTGCTGCTGACCTCGCTTGCGGCTAAGCTGGACCCTTTCGACATACTTGCGATTGACTCTCGTAATTCCACATCCAATCAACCTGGCAACGTTGCCAAGTCACAATTTTCAGCAGGTGGTGCCAACTCTTCCAATCAGAAGGTACAAAGTGGGTCGAGCACGTCGACGAATGACCTTTTAGATGAATTCTTCGGCACAACATCTGTGGCTAATGTCCCAAGTGCCCCCAAATCTTCAAACACGTCAAATGCTGGTACTACTACAGGGCTGTTACTTGACGATGATTTTACCGATGCTTTCGTTGCTGAACCAGCTGCACTGCCATCCGTTGAGAGCAAATCTCACCTTGCAAGGGATCCCAAGCCATCCAAGAGTCATGGGAGCCAAAGAAATACAGAAGTACGTGATCGTGAGTCATCTCTGGATCCACGAAGGGACGCCGTAGTGGCCAAACTTGTGGATATTGGCTTTGATGTTGATACAGCTAATGATGCCATTGATCGGAAAGGTTGCGATCTTCAAAGCTGTGTCAATTATATCATGGCGAAGGCTGCCGGTGATGTTGAGCAAGAATCTGTGTTACCGCAGCGCCCACAGCGGGGCCAGGGTCCTGACTTAGAGCAGTGGCTTAACAAAGGTATGCTGATGGGATTTTCTTTGTTCAATAAGGCTAACAAAACGATCATGAAAAACATTGATCAGTTCGTTGACGGAGGTCGTCCTGATCAAGATGGCATGCCCGCGTGGATGAAACAATCACTGAAGTACAAGGACCATGCAATTGAGAAGAAGTACAATGTTGAAGATTATGGGAGTGATCTGGAAAACATAGACGAGGCCGAAATTCAGAGAATCATCCGTGAACAAAAGCAAAGGCGTGAACAACGTCGCGATGACCGGTCCAGTGAAGATTTACCGAAACAAACATATCCCGAAAAACCTTCTCGGCGAGTCAATGAAAACAGACCGACTCAAAGTAGACCGGCTCTGACTGATGCACTCCCACGGCGACCCGTTCAGCTGAAGCCCACAAGTTCGGATGTGTTGCCATCGCGGCCTAAGGGCAAGCCTGAAAAATTGGTTTCATCTGATGATGACCTTCCAAAACGTCCTTCACCCAAACCCAAACCTGCTCCAGCCACCCCCGCTCCCCAATCAGTTGATCTTTTAGGTCTACTGAGCTCCAATGCACCGTCATCATCACTTCGGTCAAATGTCCCGCTTAATACATTCGATGAGACCGACTACTCCACTGCAAAGGAAGCAGCGACGGCTGCGTATGTCTCTGGTGATTATACCACCGCCCTCGAGCAATTCCAGATCAGTCTTGCTCGTCTCCCGGCTAATCATGAGCGTCGTGTTATCATTGGCAGTAATTTAGCGAATGCTTACAAAATGGTGGGTAACCTTAAGCAATCTTTGCAAGCTACCGAAGATGCTCTTAAGTTGATTGATGCTGAAGGTGAGGTTTATACCACGAGTAACAATGTTATCGCTGAAAAGCCAATCAAGTATTGGTATACCAAGCTTGTGCTTACCCAAGCGGAAGTTAACGAGTTGATGGAGCGTTATGAAAATGCATTAGACCTGTACACGATCCTCGTATCCAAGCTTGGCGTGAGTGATCGCAAAGTCACGGATGGGCGGCGCAGAGTTGACAAGGTAGTCAATCCGGAAAACTATCGACCCAAACCTAAGCCTGCGACAACAACTGCTGTTCCCTCCAAACCTAAAACGAAATCGTCGTCCCCGCCCGTCAAATTAAAGCCTCAGGAGGATCAAGCTGAACTTCTCGATGAGATTGAAACTGGACTTGACGCATGGGCGCAACGGAAACAAAATAACTTGCGGGGTTTACTTTCGAACTTGGACGAAGTTATTCCTCTGCAAGTATCCATGAATCCCCAATTGCGGAAGTTGACCCTTAATGATCTCATGCTTCCCAAGCAGGTGAAGATACAATATATGAAGGTGATTTCAGCCATTCACCCGGATAAGTTGGCACTGCAATGCAAAGAAAATCCCCGGGCGGGGTTGGTATGCAATGCGGTGTTTATTCGGTTGAATAAAGCATGGGAACAATTCAAGATCGACGAAAACATTTCGTGAAGTTGCCCTTCAATCTTAAATTCCAAGATACATTATTGATACACACGTTATCATTCATTGTTTGCATGTTTGTATAGAGCCATTCTCATTGCAAACCACTAAGCAAGAAATTCTGTTTTTACTTCTCGAGTGGGCTCTACTGCCGGGAAGGAGGTAGGCGTTGACTTCCCTTTGTTGACTTTGGTAGCTACTTAGAGTTATACTGCACAATAATCGATCACCAGCCGCACCAACGGCAGGAGCTTTCAGCTTGTCCCTATCTCATCTTCATCAACATCTGCTCAACTCAGTAGTGTGGTACTCATATAGGTATAGCCTCTAATATGTATCTTTTGCTAGCTAGTTCCATATTCGGGGTTTTGTGTAATTGATTGTTTTACTTGGTGTGAGTCCAACAAGGGCCTGATACAAAACAATTGAAGATATTGCCAATGATAAATGAAGATAACGCTATGAATGCATTTTCTAGCGTCTCTGTGGCATTTAGGAGTAAAATGGAAGCAATCACCGACACAATGGCTAGTCTAAATAGTGTTCTCGTCATTTACTAATGACACATATAATGGTGAGAAAAGTACGGTTTACGCCACCCGGTAGCGACTTTCAGATGGCCTACTATGTTTAAACGGGTGGCATTTTCACTTAGACAAAGTTTGACGGAATTTGACGGAATGTGTCGATTTGTCGATTTTGGCCCAAATGGCCTAGGGGTTGGTCGCACCAAAAACACGTAAACGGTGCAATAGCGAGCTCAATACCAATGTATAGAACAAAGCGATACTTGGGTTTTATAGAGCAAATTGCTGGCTTCATGCCAGATGGCTTTGCTTTCTGTAAGCCTTTGACCCGACTGAATAAATCGCAAAAATGACCACTCAAAAAACGTCAGATCGCATGAAATCTGGTTTCAAAATTTTTTGAAATTTAGGCTTATCAGCCAATCACTATAAAGATAGAGACGTTTTGAATGTGATGGTTGTTTCAGATTTCCATTTACTTCATTTAATGGTGCAATCTTCATCAATTCATATTATACGGTTAGGCGCGATGGTCCTTGAAAACCCCAAACCCCAGCCGTCGATGTCAAACATCAAAAAAAATTAGAAAAATTTATTTGCTGTGAATTAGTGACTACATGACTGGTAGACACCGAAAAGCCTATTTGTGGCGATTTTTTTGGTGTAAAGTTTGGCAGTATTCGACCTGTAACCCGTTATCTCTTGTACTGCTCTAACCAGTCATTGGCATATTAAACAAGTAACTCATGAGTTCAACAGTAAACTATTACACCTTTCTGACTCTAGCAATGGTTTCCATGACTATAAAGCAATTTATTATGGTAACATGAACAAAGTGGTCAGGCAAAGCGATTACCACAAAGAACGTACAGTTATGTTGGTATTGCCAAATAGAAATTCAGTCTCCTAGGTATATTTGTAATTGCAATTGTTAGTTGTTATCAGTAAAGCCTCATACATCGGTTGTATACCTCTTGTATGCTTCAGTTGTAGTATGCTTCGATTGTAGGAGCCATTGTATTTTTGTCATCGCCAGTCAGTTATTGTCAAGTGACTCCAACCAGTCCGTTTCCTCAGCCTATAGTGATCATTTGAGCCGACGACCCATCAGATCCACTCGACGACTCTCAGGTGATGGCAGGCGCGTTGTTTTGCTGACCCTGCTTACAGAGCTGGTACTGGCAATTGACCGGACGATCGAACCTCCACTATAAGGGGCACGCAGATGGTGTGACGTTACCCCCCAATTCTTTTAACGCAACGAGCGAACATCTGCTCGTGATTCAGTATCAACATGTGAGACTTGGTTGCTGATACAAGTCAAGGTATGTCACTGGAAGCCTTGGAACATAAGCTGGATGTCGACGACAGCTCCTTTGCTGGATTGGGTACCTCGCAGGATCCACTGACAGCATTCACCTCTGTCCCTTGCATCATGATAGCAACAAAACAAACTTGCCTGCCAATATCAACAGTCCCGCTACTTGCACCATTGTACCTGACAGTTGACGTCTGACATGGGTCCAAGCATTGTGAGTACGGAAAGTCGGGACAATCAGCACGGATTCATGGCATGTTCTATGGGCAAGGCCAATTGCGAGGCAGGCCCTTGGACTCTAGCAGCGTTATGGTCTCGGTCACGTGTGTAGTGTTAGTCCTTCGGATCAGAGACCTGGGGGCATATTCCTTGGTAGAAAGGTCGACTTGGTCTAATATCACACGTATATTTCCATAATTTTCCCACGACCCATGACTGTTGTGACTAGGTCTAAATGTATTGATTGAACTGCATAGGGCCAATCGCGTGGCGTCGCCCGGAGAATCCCGGAAGGGCCCCGGGGGATCCCGGAGGCCGAAAACTGGGTCAAGCTTTTTGGGGTGTCCCACTGTTAAGACTCGCCGCATCTCAGAAATGTAAACCTCAAAATAACGAGCTCAATGCTAATCGACGCACAGAACTGATACTAAGCTATTGTAGATCACACTGCTGGCTTCTTGCCAGGTGGCATTGATTTTTGTGAACCCTTGTCCAGACTGAATAAATCGCAGTTTTCGCTTTTTGGAGAAAAAATGCAAAACTGAGAACCAAAATGACGACAAAAAGTCGAAATTTCAAAAAACCAGAACTAACATAATGGATGTTATCAAGCCCAAACCTATTTCACTCCATTTTTACGTCTTACAGAGTCGATTTGTTACAGTAGCTGTTGGTTGATTTTTGACCACTAGTGAATGACCACGTCTTTGTACATTGTTGGCATGGTCAAGCGGCACTTTGACCTTGACATGAAAGCCGTTCACGACACCAATGAGCAAAAGACGCTGTCACCACATCGGAAACGGTCAGCCCGCTACGGCTAACCTCATGCCACGGGCGGCAAAGTCGCTTGTGGTGGATACATCCATGGCTTGGTGCACGGATGCGCAAGTCAAACTAAATGGCGAATTCTGACGGCAATCGCCACGCCTAATGTGGCCACTTGGAGGTACTCATTGTGGTCTACAAACGCGTGGCTATCGATTAAGCCAATGTTCAAAAAATTGATGAGTTTGATGGTTTTCGATGGATGAGCTGGAAGATGGGTTGGCGAGAGTATTTGACTCTGCCACGGCGAAAGGTTGACTCGGGTGCGAAACACCAAAACTTACACTGACCCCGCGTATTGCGAACAAAATTACGGTTTACGCCACCCGGTAGCGACTTTGAGATGGCCTACTATGTTTAAAGCGGTGGCCTTTTCACATAGACAAAGTTTGACGGAATTTGACGGTATGTGTCGATTTGTCGATTTTGTTGATTTTGGCCTAGGGGTTGGTCGCACCAGAAACACGCATTCTGTGCAATAGCGAGCTCGCTACAAATAAAAGCAGAAAAGCAATACTTGGGTTTTATAGAGCAGACTGCTGGCTTCATGCTAGGTGGCTTTGAATTTTCTAAACCCTTAACCCGACTGAATTAATCGCAAAATCGACCACTCAAAAAACGTCAAATCTCAGGAGTCGGATTCGAAAATTTTCGAAATTTACGCTTTTTGGCCTAGTACTATAAAAATAGAGACGACTTGAATGCAAGGGTTGCTTTAGATTTCCGTTTACCGCTCTTAATGGTGCAATCTTCGTCAATTCATAATATACGGTTAGGCGCGATGATCCGAGAAAACCCCAAACCCCAGCCGTCGATGTCAAACATCAAAAAAAATCATGAAAATTTATTTGTCGTGAATTAGTGACTACATGACTGTTAGATACCGGAAAGTCTATTTGTGGCGATTTTTTTGGTGTAAAGTTTAGTAATAATCGACCTGTAGTCCGTTATCTCTTGTACTGCTCTAACTAGTCAATTGGCATATCAAACAAGTGACTCATGAGTCCAACGAATTATGGTCCGAACTCTAAGTCCCCGAAAGAATTCTTTATCACCTTGAAGCAATCAATTATTTTAGCACGAACGGATAAAATGGACAATTATATCGCATATGATTTCTATTTCATAGAGAGCAACATTTCCAATCACCACGTAGTATCTTCTTGTTTTTTTGGCTTATATGAAAGCGGACAGAAGTTTTGATGTATTTTCTTTAAGCTAGATGTTACCTTGGCTTGAATCCAATTTATATTGCAAAATACATTTACAAAACTAAAATGTCTAATAGAATGAAAAGTTGAAGAGAATTAGATGAACATGAGTGCACCGACCATAACCAAGGCGACACGAGGAATTCTAATCAATCCTGCAGCACCTTCGAGGGGTTGGGGTGACGCCAATTTGGTGGGCTCAGGGTGAGCAGATGGCTTAGAAGAGGAGCTTGACAAGGTTGATTGAGGCTTGTTACCGCCAGCTGGCTCTTCAAGCTTAGGCGACAGAGGAGAAGGTTGGTGGTCTGGGGCAGCTTCTGTAGGCACAACATATACCGACTCAGCCACCACATCGCAATTACTACCTTGACAAGCGACGGTAGTTCTTGCTGACTCATGTACTTCGATTGTGGTTGTTTCAACCCCGGTTTCAGCTGAAGTGGTCTGAATGATCACAGGAACTCTGTAAGAGGTCATTTCAGCTTCACCTTCGGAGTTCGTGGTAACTGTCGTCTTGATTACCGACTTCAAGTCACTCGGAGAAACGACCAGATGAGGAGCCGGGAAAGCCTCGGACAGAATTTCTGCGGTTTCGGTCGGCTTGTTGTTTTCAATCTCAGTCTCAACAGGCGGGCGTACTTCTCCGGTTTCAGTTGGCTTGTTGTTTTCAATCTCAGTCTCAGCAGGAGGCGGTACTTCAGTTGTCCGAGATTCAATATGGCAATCAACACAAACAGTTTCAGTCACCTTGTTGTGCTCATTCACAGTTTCAACGGGAGGAGGCACCTCTTCGCTTGTTTGAGATTCCTTGGAACACTCGGGACAAACCGTTTCGGTTACATGATTCTGCTCAATCTCAGTTTCAACGGGAGGAGGTACTTTTTCACTAGTGCGAGTCTTCGAACATTCAACACAAACAGTTTCGGTTACCTTGTTGTGCTCAGTTTCGGTTTCGATGGGAGGAGGCACATCCTCACTGGTGGGAGATGGTACAACTTCGTCTTCGTGATCAACAGACGGAACTTCCTTGCTGGACTCTGAAAGACTCGATTGACTAGTCTTCGAGACAACCGTCGAGGTAGGAGTAGTTTCCGTGGTTGACGTCACAGTGGTGCATTCAGAGTTGGACAGGGGTTCAGGAACAAGGGACAGAGAGCCAATTGATGATTCTGATTGAGAAGACAGCGCCGTAGACTCGGGTTCAGGGGCGGGCTCGGTGGTTGACTCAGCAGAAGACTGCCCGGGCTTAGAGGACTCAGTAGAAGACTCAGAAGCAGAAGGCTTAGTCGACGACTCAGTGATCGACTCAGCGCTAGTCTCATTAACGGATGACTCGGTGGTCGATTCAGCACTTGATTGTTCAGCAGATGGCTCGGTAGTGGGCTCAGTGATCGACGCACTACTAGAAGAGTCGGTGATTGACTCAAAAGTCGATTCAGTAGTCGGTTCAGAAGTCGGTTCAACGGTTGGCTCAAAAGTCGATTCAGCGGTTGGCTCAGAAGTTGACTCCGTAGTCGGTTCAGTGGTTGACTCAAAAGTCGACTCCGTAGTCGGTTCATTGCTGGACAGCGCCGAGGTCGATTCGATCGTAGGCTCGGCACTTGACTGTTCCGAAGACGAATAGGTAGTAGGCTCCACCGTCGTCAGATCGATAGTTGGACCCGAAGGTTCGGGAGTTTCGATAGGAGGTTGAGGAGCCGGACGCGATTTCAGCGTGGTCGTCGTTGACGAAACGGTGACCGTAGGGGTTTCGGTGGTGGTTTGCGTAGTTAAGAAACACGAACCACTTTCCGAAGCAGACGACCCGGTAGTCGACGTTTCCGAAGTTGTAGGCAACTCAGTAGACGTTTCCGACGAGGATTCGGTGCTGGATGTTTCAGAAGTGGTGGACGACTCGGTGCTGGACGTTTCAGAAGTCGTAGGCAACTCAATAGACGTTTCCGAAGTAGTGGGTAACGTTTCCGAAGTGGTAGGCAACTCGGTGGACGATTCAGAGGTGGTAGGCAACTCAGTAGACGATTCAGAAGTGGTAGGCAAATCAGTAGACGTTTCCGACGTAGTAGGCAACTCAGTGCTAGACGTTTCAGGAGTAGACGATTCGGTGCTAGAGGTTTCCGACGTAGTAGGCAACACAGTGGACGTTTCCGGAGTAGACGATTCGCTGCTAGACGTTTCCGAAGTAGTTCTTTTGCTGCTCGACGTTGCCGGGGTAGTCGATCTGCTGCGGGACGTTTCAGAAATAGTAGGCAACTCAGTACTCGATGTTTCCGAAGACAGCGACGAAGGCAAAGTTGCCGTAACCGTAGGCGTCACGGTAGTAGTTGACGTGAGCAAGTAGCACGAGTTCAGCGACAGCGCCAGCGCTGAGCTCAGTTCTTCAGTCGACGAGGACGAAGATACAGTAGAAGAGCTCGACAGCGATGAAGACGAAGACGACGACGATGACGACGAGGTGGTGGTGGGAACGAACGACGACTCGGAAGAAGACAAGGATTCCGTGGTGGATTCCACCGTCGACGACGGCGTGGAGGTAGTGTCGGGCACTTTCACCAAGATGGTAATGGTGGCACCATCAGTCAGTTTCCAGGGAAGAGTGGTGACGTCGGTGGTGGTCCCCGTCCACGTGGAGGTGGTCACCACTTCGGCCATACCATTACCATTGGCGTTCAGGCCCTTGTAGGGACTCCAGTTCACCACCCGTTCGTTGGTGTTGGTGTAGTAGGAGTTTTGACACTGGTAGCGGTTGATGTACTGGACCCGGTTGCTGTTGGAGTAGCTGGTCTTGACCACAATGTAGGGGACGTAGCCCTTGGGCACGTTCAGGTACAGCACCGTCACCTGGTTGTTGCGGCACGACACTTGGTGAGAGAACTGGTCCGTGGTCAGCTTGGGCAACGACCAATCATTCAAATCGTTGGAAAAGCCAAACTCGATGTTGCTGCAATCGATGTTGTTGACGGACATGCCAAGGGTCCCCAGCCGGTACCCTTGGTCACACACACCTCCCCGCAAGTAGTTAACGGCCTGAGGCTGGTCCTCCAGCGTCGCCCGATTATAGACGATACGAGAGTCGTAGGGAGCAGCTTCAAAGTTAGCGGTGGTGGTCAACGACTTGCCATCTTCGAAAGTAATGGTGTTGGAACCCTTGTGCCACATTTTGGCACACTCCAAGTCGACATTGCCGCTGGACCCGCCATTGCAAAACGCCACTGGGAACGACGCCTGGCCGTAGGCTACCGTCAGCGGAGTCACGGTGTCAGCCATGGTACACTTAAGCTGGGAAAACGCCACGATGTTGAGCCCGTTGAACGGCTTGCACGTGGCGTACACCAGGTTGCCCACCTTCAAGTCGACCTTAGTATCATCCATGATAAACCGTTTAACCCCGGGCATATTCAAGGTAAAGGTGTCGCCAGCGGCGTACTTGGATCCATCGATTCTCCACGACACGGTGGCTTTCCACAGAGCCGAGTTGGGGGTATCATAGGCGTAGTTGCCGCCCGGCTCGAACTTGACCTGGTCGAGAGAAGTGAACACTCCCGACACCTCTTTGGCAGCGGCAAACGACGCCAATGCAGCGAACACCGGCACAGCGAACAACATCGGGAAGAAAGCGAAAGTAAGGTGGTTGGACGACGGCTGTTACCATCGACATTGGGATTGGCTGGCATTATAAACCCCACCGGGAATTTGAGGCGCCGCCGTGGCACCGTTTGCATCGCGCAGGTGGGGCGGTACGAGCTGGGAGCTCATTTATTTTATTGGAGCGGTGGTGGTATCATTTTCGGATAAACGGTGGGGGCGGCATTGTGGGGGATGGTTTTGTTAGGTAGCCGCACTCAGAGTCCGATGACCTGGTGACGATGGTGGTTTCACTGCGGCTTGTCTCGATGGGTTCGATCCAACCTAACCTGCTTCGGCTCGGAAGCATTACTCTTTGGTGACGAACCTTAATCTCCCGACATGCTTAGCTCGGGTGGTGGCTTTCGTAATCTCGATTTACACGACGCATCGCCTCGCCGCAAACCCGTCGTTGAGGCGGTGCACCTGCATGCATCGTCCCAAGCGAGCGCGCCGAAAAGTCCAAACAGGTACGGAATCTGTCCCAACGCGGAAGCGAGACGGGGACTTGTGTCATCGACAAACGCCGACAACGGCACCACGCGCCGGCAGCCCCAGCTGACCACAGCATCACTAAATCTCGAGTATACGAAAATCCCGCACCGTCCAACCCTATTTCTCCGGTCCCCGTTCGCCGGCTCCAATCGTCCCGTCCCTATAGTATGTTTTATGGGTTCCATGTACAAGCTGCCTAACCGATGTATGTAAACCGGCTGAACTTGCCCACCACCAATAAGGTAAATCAAGTAAGACTGAGACAAGTGTGTGCCTTCCCCTAACCCCTATCAAAAGAACATCAAGAGCATCGGGACATCTACTGTCTATTTTCAGCAATTTCACAACGTCCTTGCTTATGCTTTGTCATCGGCACAGTGCTTGTCCATCAACTGACCCAATCTGCGCGGTACCGACTCGCCTCGCATTTTCGGCTCCCTCGTGCTTGTCCCCATCTGAGATGCCACATACGGCTCCAAATAAGGCTACGCCGGTCCGGGGATACATGTCGATGCCATCGCCATCCCCCATAAGGCAATGTGTTTGGGTTTTACGGCAGCATCGCTCTCGATGAGCCGCCCCATTCGTCAACACCGAGGTTGATGGTGGTGCTGTAGTAGAAGCGTCTAAATTTCAGCTAGACCATGCAATGTCATTATGTGTTCCATGGTCTCGCAGTTAGCCATGCTTTGTCGGACTTGCGAGCTCCATCGATGGCTACAGTTTAAAGGGGGTGGTGAGAAAATTTCGATACCGCATTGATGCTGTAGAGATGAGATGTGTCAATGGTGAATAATGGTACAATCAGCGGCTACAGGTGTGTTTGCTTCGAAGTGATAAATATATGTATATATTTTTTTTGCTGTTGAAAGGTAGGCTAGCTAGTGGAAGGTACTTGTTTATCATCACATCAACCAACCTTCTTCCAACGTCTCGTTGATTTGTTGCATCATCTGTTCGTCATCGTTAGCGTCATCGTCATTCTCTCCTTCATCGTCGTCGTCTTCTTCGTCAACGTCATCATCGTCATCATAGCCAAACCCTTCGCCACCGCGATTGACGTCGCGACGGACCTCGGCGGCAGCTAACGGTTTGATGGCTTCCACGGTATGGACATTTCCCGCTTCGGAATAGTCTAGGTTCTTCAGGTACAACAACACTTCCATTTGGTGTTTAAATTGACTCAACCGCTCCACCAAATCATGACAGTTGCGCACATTGAACTTCTTGCCGCGATTATGCTCGCTGAAATAGCGGATCAAGTCGGACACAACCGCAAAGAACCCAAACTTTTCGAGATACCGTGCTCTCAGTTCGGTAACCAGGCTTTGCGTGGGAGCCACCGAGGCAACTCGATCCCAGCGAGTGCCAATGGAAAATCTCGTCTGTGACAGCAGCAGTTGTTGCGAAGGGTACGCTTGGTGATCACCCTGGTTGGCCACAGTTTCAAACAAGGTGTAATCGGTAAGTCCCTGGCGATATACAGGGCTCGTCAGCTCCTTCAGAATCAAATTGATGAGGACAAGAAGGATCAGAAGCTTAACGTCGTAAATGTTCTCCACTCCCAGTGAACCTGCTTGTTCCAGCGGGCGTCCTCTAACGTGACATTTGAGTAGCCGAAGCCAGAGTCCAAGAATACCTTCCGACGGGAACGGCCCATCGGGTTGCTCAACAGGATCTTCGTATCGATTAGCTTCCATCAGAGTAATGGTTACCACAAGCAACACGTAATCGGCCAGATTCTCAAGCATCCAGGTTTGCAAATCGGCATCATTGACAACGGCTTCCTGTTGTCCCAAGAAAATGTCGTAGTTTTCCAATGTCGTGACAAGATAATCATCCCAGGCTTGACTGATGTGTTGCCGTTTGGACCGAGGCCACAGGTCATAACAATGTGCCCAGGCATCGACAATCTCGGGGTATATCAGCAGCCACGCAGTAGCATTGCGTAATACTTGAAACGCCACTAGCTTCTGCTTGATGTAGATGTGATGAAGCTCGGGGTCGTCAACAACCTCCGCGGGATACTGACCGTAGACCGTCTTGTCAAGTATATCCACCAATTCAAAATATTGCCATACCTCGCGCTTATTCTCGTCAGTGTCAACGTGGAGGATATTGCGAAGCACATGCAATACATTCAACTCAATGAACGCATGGGCGTAAGCATTTTTGGGATCGGATAATGCCCGGTGACGTGCTTCGCGAAATATAATCAGTAACAGCGTGAGGAAAGTGTCATAGTGGCAAATTGCCATCTTAAACAGCAGGAATTCGGTACTAAGATTGGCAAGTACCGCAAGCACAAGGCTTTGGTTTACCATGGCTGTATTCACTGGATGCTTAAGCGCTGTCAACATGGTAACATGGCTTTCATAAAGCCGAAGAGTTTCGAGAAGACTAACGACAAATCCGTCGGCCCGGGGTTCGGCAGCTTCTTGTTGGAAGTTGGCCAGAAAGAACAGCTGAAACAGGTTGAGTTCAACAAAGAATGTACGCAACGGCGTGATCAGTCGCAGTAACAGCCGTACAAGATAGAGACAGTTGGTGAACAAGGGACTATCACTTAATCCCACGATAATGCCACCCAGAACGCCCAAATCAGTGCGGCCTCGACGAGCCAATTTGAAGAGCAAATGGGTCTGGAACATGAGCCACAAGTGCAAGTCCAAGATCTGGAATAATATCCGGTGGAAACCAATTTGCTCCGGCGCCTGAGTGATCCGAGTCCGGTTGTCTTCGTTGGTAGCACAATGCACCAGTAATAACAATAAGAAGTCAGCCACCACGGGATCAAATTGGTATGATTTGACCAAATTGGCTGGCAACTTTGCAAACGCGTTGCCGGGAGTTTTCCGCTTAAGTTGAAGTAAAGCCGCCAACAATTCATCACCTTCGACTCGTTGAGCAAACATTTCTACCAACTGGAGATCAAGATTGGTCTGTTTCAAATGCAAGCTGAGTTCGCTATGTTGCTTACACAAATCGGCCAAGATCCGGATTGGCGAAAGCACAAACAACGGTAGCAGCGGCGGTGGCAGCACCATGAGGTCAATCAACGTGGGGAACAATTGGAGCAGCGTGAAGGGGAAATCTGGTCGTGACAGGGTAAGGGCGAGCACGTTGATTGCTGCCAATGCCATGGCCGAGTCTAGCCGCAGAGCTCGGAACAAGAGGCCATAGATCGACTTCAGTAACGGTCCCAACTGAGCTGCTCCCAGTCGACCAAGCTGGGTCAACGCTAGGCAATAGGCTCCGAGCAACTGAGTCAGAAGCTTATCCTTAGCAAATGGTTGCGCGTAGACGTTCTCTATGGGATCGTCGATGGGAGACGCCCAGTGTTTAAGACCCAACACCAACTGATCCAGAAGGCTTTGAAGTTCGACAGAGTTGGGCTCAGCATTAGTCACGATAAGCGGCACCAACGTAAGCGCCCGAATCACCGCTTCGGCACTAGCACCACTATCGGTCACGACCAGCGTCACAAACAGGGCGAGCCCGTGCCAATCGGCATCGATTTTAACCTCATTAGCAAGGTGAACGCATATATCAACACTATAGTTAATAACAATCTCCAAATCGATATCCGCAGGAGCATTAATTTTAAGTTGGGGATATGAGGCAAGCAACGCCACCAACGGCTGGACCACCGGCTGGAGCTTATCCAACACTTTCAGAGGTATTGGCTGGGGCAGATTCAAAAGGAGTTTGACGATAACCACGAGCTTGGGCACCTCCAGAGCCTGTGGAGCTTCGAGGTCCGCCACCATTGCCTCGAGCGCCAGGGCAAAGTGGGCAACCACGTCGGCCACGGTGTTGTCGTCGGCTAGCACATCTCGCTTGAGGTCGTCGTTCCCAATGAGACTGGCCCGGAGGAGCACGAGCGAGTCCATACGGAGACAGATAAGGTTGTAGTCACAGTGGCAAAGGTGTGGGTTCGCTAGCTCAGAGTGCGGGGTGCGGGGCTCGCAATCGGATGCGGCTGATCCCGAAAGCGGTAACCCCATCCGAACCGACTTACATCAGTGCATCAACTATTCGCAGTAAGTGAGATGTGGGTTTTTAGTATGCTATATACTGTCAAAATCGTCTTATAAGGTATTGTAGTATTATAATTAACGTAATTAATATGAAACAATAAGCAAGCTAACTTGTTATTTGTTATCTATGAAGGCAGCCATCAGCGGAGATAAACACTAGCTATCCAAACCTAGAATTACCTATCAAGTCTAAACATTAGAGGGGGCGGCTAGCTCATACCTGGATAAACAAAGCCAATAAAAAAGAAAGAAAGAAAAAAAATCCGTGCAGTCCCAAAACAACAAACCCTGGCGGCGCTGTCTCCAAGCCCAGCGGTCCCATCAAGACCCGCTAACTCCCAAGACGGACGCTGCGCCGCTTGAAAAAGTCCATAACCTTGCGGGCGGCCAGCGCCTCCTTCCCCTGGACGCTCAGCGCCGTGGAAGTGGTCAGGCACTTGCTCCCGGTCAGCAGCGTCAGCACGTTGCGCTTGGCGGTGGCGCCAGTGATGTTGTGTTCCTTCAGAAGCTCCAACGGACGCTTGGCCATCGCCGCGTCCTTGTCGACGGGTTTGGTGGCTTCCTGGGCCTTGTCCTTGGCCACGTGGCGCTCCTTCTCCCGCACAAGCGCCAGCACCAGCAGCGTCAGCGAGTTGTAGCCCAGGTAGAACGAGAGGAGCAGAAACCGGTTCTTGCGTTTGTTCTCCTTGTCGTCATCTCCCCCCAGAAGTACTCGCCGGCCGCTGTCGTGAGTCAGCTGGGTGCGCTTGGGTATCGTTTGCAGCGCCAGCGGCGCCAGCGGCGCCGCCATCAGCATCGGGCGCCCCGACGGCGTCGGCGCCGGCGCTCCAGTAGTGCCGCTGGCGTGGTATCCTGTGGTGCTGTACTGCAGCACTCGGCGCTGGTCTTTGGGAGGTAAAGGAGGCGGCGCCGAGTTGGGCGCTGCAATGCTAGAGGGAACGGCTCCGTTTTCTTTGTTGGTAACCAGGGAAGTAGGCACGGGCGGCGGGACTCGCGATACGTGGACGGAGTCCTTTTCCGGTACCGGCGGCGGCTTTTCCGCCATCGCCTCGCGGAGATCGAGCTGTTCGATCTTGTCTTCCAAGTAGATCAACACCGAGTTGCGCTTGGACTTGGGCGAGCGCTCGGGCAGGGCGTTTTCGTCGGTGGTTTGTGAAAGCGGCGGCGCCTTGGTCGGCGACGTCGAGAGCGGCGCCTTGTACAAATCAGAGAGGAGCGACGGCGTAAGCGTGGGGTGGTACAGCGTCGGGCGCGGCTTGTGGTGGGGCAATCTCGCCGTGTTGGCCTGGGAAAACGCTCCTTGTTGTCTCGAGGTAACCGCTGACTTTGGAGTGGGCGCCACGAGCGTCCCTCCGTTAGCCACGACGTCGCTCGGAGCGATACGGCTAGCGCCAGTTGTGGACACGCCAGGAGCGCCATTAGCGCCGAGATCGCCGAGGGCGGCGCCGGTACTGGCGCCACTAACCACGCCGATGGTGGAAGTGGGGCGCGACGGCGCCACCAGGCCGTAGGACGAAATCGTCGACGGCGGCAGCGGGTCGGTCGGCGGCGTGTTAGCGCTAGCGCTGGTAGCGCCAGTAGTAGCGGCGGCGCCAGTAGCGCCGATGGCGCCGGGAGGCGCCGGCGACGGGGACGACGACGCCACGGCCGCCGCCACCGCCAGGGCATCGACGTGGTGGCTGGTCAGCCGCGCGTGTCCCTGGCGCACCGGGCGGGGGAGGGCCACTGCCAGCGCAAAGCTCAGCGACGTGCTCAGAGCAGCCTTGGGTGTTGCACTCAAGAGGCTGGACGTCGTCGGTTCCTGGATCATCGAGTAGCGCTTGGAGGCGGCGCTGCGCGGCGCCGCTGGCGCCGGCGCCCGCTCGCGAGCCATGCGGTCCCATTCCGGTTGCCGGATCTGGAGCAAGTTGGCGTGGTGCT
The DNA here is from genome assembly GCA_030580175.1 of Diutina pseudorugosa. NCBI lineage: Eukaryota > Fungi > Ascomycota > Pichiomycetes > Serinales > Debaryomycetaceae > Diutina > Diutina pseudorugosa. The sequence goes on from JAKTSL010000077.1 coordinate 76,014, forward strand.
GTAACCAGGGGTGGGCCCGGATCTGGTCCATGTCCACCCGGCGCTTGGGGTCGGGGACGATGATCTTACGTAACAAATCTCTCGCCAACGGCAGCACGTATTCGGGGAAGGTAAGCGGCGTCTTGCAAATGTACTGGTAAAGCCGTACGATGTCCAGGCCATCTTCGTTTTCCGGGTCGTCGTCAAACGGCAAGTACCCGGCCAACATCGCGTACAAGATCACCCCCAACGACCAGATGTCGACCTTGCGGCCGTGGTAGCGCTGCTGGGAGAGCACGAGCTCGGGAGCGGCGTAGCACGGCAGCCCGCACAGCGTCTTCATCAAGTCGTGGTCGCGGTAGGAGTTGACAAAGCCAAAGTCCAGGATGATGACGTTCTTGTGCTTATCCAACAACAAGTTCTCCAACTTAAGGTCGCGATGAACGAGCCCTTTAGCGTGCATGTAGTCGACTCCCAGCACCAACTGGGCAAACAACTTTTTGGCCACACTTTCCTTCAAGTACTTGTGCTGCAAAATGTACTCAAATAACTCCCCTCCCAGACAGTACTCGAGGACAATGCCAATGTACTTGCCCAGCTTCATCACCTCGACCAACTTGACGATATTGGGGTGCAGCAACATCTTCAACGAGTTGATTTCTCGGTGGATTTTCACCTCCAGCTCCAGATCCTTCGCGATCAGCTCGCGCTTGATGAGCTTGATCGCTACTTGCGACGGCAACTTGCCGTCCTTGCGCCAGCCGAGCTTGACCTTGCCGAACTCGCCTTCGCCCAAGTTGGAGCCGAGGATGTACAGACCAAACCGGACTTCCCGGTGGGCTCTTTTGGGAGGGATATCGGTAGTGGGCGCCGTTGAAGGCGCCGCCACGGGCGCTACGGGCGCTGATGGCGCTAACGGCGCCAGCGATGGTGGGGCT
>JAKTSL010000078.1:0-75591 GCA_030580175.1 Diutina pseudorugosa
TTCTGCTTTTATTGGTATTGAGCTCGCTATTGCACATTTTACGTGTTTTTGGTGCGACCAACCCCTAGGCCGAATGGGCCAAAATCGACAAATCGACAAGTTCCGTCAAATTCCGTCAAACTTTGTCTAGGTGAAAAGGCCACCGACTAAAACATAGTAAGCCATCTTTGAGTCGCTATCAGGTGGTGTAAACCGTAATTTTACTTGCAATACGCGGGGTCAGTGTAAGTTTTGGGGTGTCGCACCCGAGTCAACTTGTCCACGTTACAGCGGCGAGCGCGAGTCAAATTCTCTCGCTAACCCAGGTTCCAGCTCATCCATCAACAACCATCAAACTCATCAATTTTTTGAACATTAGCTTATATGATAGCCACGCGTTCCTAGACCATGATGAGCACCTTCAAGTGGCCACATTAGGCGTGACCATTGCCGTCAAAACTCACCATTTAGATTGGGTTGCGCAATCGTGCACTAAGCCGTGAACATATCCACCTGAAGCCATTCAAATTTCTGCTCTATCAATTGAACCGTAGGGTAGTGGCCGGTGATTTCAACGGGTAACGGGGAATAAGGGTTCGATTCCGGAAAGGGAGCCTGAGAAACGGCTACCTCATCCAAGGATCGCGTGGTATTGCCCGGAGGATCCCGGAAGGACCCCGGTGGATCCCGGAGGCCGAAAACCGGGTCAAGCTTTTTAGGGTGTCCCACTATTAAGACTCGCCGCATCTCGAAAATGTAAACCTCAAAATAACGAGCTCAATGCCCATGGATGCGTAGAAGTGATACCAACCTATTGTAAATCACACTGCTGGCCTCTTGCCAGGTCGCTTTGATTTCTGATTACCCTTGTCCAGACTGAATAAATCGCAGTTTTCGCTTTTTGGAGAAAAAATGCAAAACTGAGAACCCAAATGACGACAAAAAGTCGAAATTTCGAAAAATCAGAACTAAGCATATTTGGTCTTGAGGCCAATTGCTGTATAGCATATATTAGCCGCCGTAAACGGTTATCATTTCGATGTGTTTTATTCAATCAGCGGATTTCTTCCACACATTGCAATACCTACATTTGATTAAATCACTATGACGTCATTGACCCCATATAGTCAAATAGACTAGCACTGATACCATGATAATGGGCGTCAATTGTTTCTACGAGCTATCACATTGGTGCCAACGCTGTAGACGGTTCTTTTGATGCGCTAGTCACCCACGCCAAACCATGTCTGCCCTCCCAAACCGCAAACCTTCAAAGTAAACCTTTTACGCAACTAAAAGGATTTTGATATGTTATAGTCTTTGAGCATGCGGCCTCGCCTTTTGTAGACCAAATGTCCGAGTCGAATAGCTCAGCTTTTTTGCGCTTCATGAGTGTACCGGGCTATAACTGACAAGCAGCGACTAGCAGCGACAAGCAGCAACCGTCACAATGTACCTGACACTGCCAAATGTTGTTTTGGTTCACTTCCCATCGATATAACTTGGATAACTTACGTTGCTTAATAGTGCAATATTCAAAATCACACAAAAGTCGTGTGGTTATCAAGAATGAAAAAACGAGTTGGCATTTGTCGACAAAAGTTCGTGGGACTTGCGACCTGGGCGACTTATATGCAGGCAACGCAACACACTCTCACTATTAGCGATGAGTGGGCTTTGAAATACAAATGATAACGGCATACCCAAGCCTTCCAGTGAAGTGATGTTGTAACCTACACATTGCCAAGAGCTCAAGCTGCATGAGATTTGTTTCAAGCACCAGAGCGGCTCGCTTTTGGACATGGTGATCCCGTTGGTGGCCGATGCCCATCCCCGAGTCCAGCATGCCGGCAATAACTCTTTCATCAACCTCTCTGAAATAGCGCCAAGGAGGTGCTTGAACCTTATCTCGACCAGGCGCTTCTGAACTTGTTGGTGGGGCTCTTGCAGAACCTGCCCAAGCGCTACGTCCACAAACAGGTGCTCGTCACCATCACCGTCAGCCGTCGCCGCCCAGCCCTACATTGGCAAGTTACTACGACATGTTGATGTTGCTCTTGCTTCACGAGTTGGCCATTTACATCGAGGTTGCACCCACATTGCTCTTGCCGGTGGGCGTGAACAAGTCAGTACTCACGCTGCCAAAATCATAGTCCAATTTTCTAATGCAGCCGCTGATCATCACCGATGACGACCCATCAAACAATTCTTAAATCAAGGGTGGTATCGCGTGTACCGTATTGTTGGCAGCAAGTTCCACGCTGGTGCTACCCAGAACATCTAATTGTACGAAGTGGAGCAGGCGAAAAAGTATACTCAGCACAAAGAGTGGGACGTCATAAATCTAAGTGGAAGCTTATTGCCGTTCACACGCTGACGTTGGACGATATGGTGACGGCGTTGGGCTTTTTTCGGCTGGACGCCGCTTAATCAAAGGGCGACGTTGTCGTTCATGTCGACGGGATTGCTGAGCTGATCGCCATCCCCGCCCTCCAATTATACTTCCACGACGGCGCAAGGGCGCTGACGGCCAACCACAATGTTGCCCAGCTATGGCATCTGGTCATCGCCAAGGTGGCGCAAACCGTAACTGCCAAAGCCATGCCCGAGCTCCGGCGATGACAACGAAGACCACACTGAAGACGTTGCCGATGTGGACGACTAGTACGCCGACGACACTTATTGAACAAACGCAACGAGTTGGTATTGGCGTTATTTCGGCACGCCGTTTACCCAACAGTTCTTGGACGTGGCTTGCACCACCGCACCCGTTTGTCAAAGGCGATAACACCCACATGAAGCTTTGTAGTTTGGTGATGGTGTTTGACGGCAATGATGGTGGTGACGTTTCGGTGGACGTCGGTTTGGGGTTGATGATGGTGGCGCAACCGGTGACGCTAGCGTTGGCCTACAGTACGTTGCTGGACGAAGTCGAAACCGAGGTGGTGCCGGCGGTATGGGGGTTGTGGGTGGCCCTCTCACAAGACCCCAGGCGACGGCGTTGTCAACCAGAGCTCTCGAGAAGGTGAGAAAGTGCATTGCGTACTCTTAGTATAAACCACAGGAGAGAGGACACCCTTGGTTAGTGATGAAGTAACATACAACGGTTGGTTGAAGACATAGTATCGACTGACACAAAATTCACCTTGAATTCAGAGGTCATGTGGATCTTTGAGTCTCGTGCATTTCATGTCAGTTTACTGCCATAACTAGTTGTATTGAGGTGACGATGACCATGCTGGAGTCAGGAGAGTGTAATCGTTTATCGTTGGGCTCATCAGTCGCTTCATTGATATGCTTTGTGACTGATCAGTTTACTATAAGTGTAATGGGTTGAAGGTCGATTATTACAAAACTTTACACCAAAAAAATCGCCACAAATAGGCTTTTCGGTATCTACCAGTCATGTAGTCACTAAATCACGGCAAATAAATTTTCATGATTTTTTTTGATGTTTGACATCGTCGGGCTGGGTCCTGGGGTTTTCTCGGATCATCGCGCCTAACCGTATAATATGAATTGATGAAGATTGCACCAATAAAGGCGGTAAATGGAATAATAAAACAACCATTGCATTCACAACGTCTCTATCTTTATGGCGATTGCCTAATAAGCCACAATTTCGAAAACTTTTTGGACCAGATTTCATGCGATCTGACCTTTTTTGAGTCGTCATTTTTGCGATTTATTCAGTCGGGATAAAGGCTTACAGGAATCAAAGCCATCTAGCATGAAGCCGGCATTTTGCTCTATAAGGCCCAAGCATTGCTTTTCTGCTTTTATTGGTATTGAGCTCGCTATTGCACATTTTACGTGTTTTTGGTGCGACCAACCCCTAGGCCGAATGGGCCAAAATCGACAAATCGACAAGTTCCGTCAAATTCCGTCAAACGTTGTCTAGGTAAAAAGGCCACCGGTTAAAACATAGTAAGCCATCTCGGAGTCGCTACCGGGTGGCATATACCGTAATTTTACTTGCAATACGCGGGGTCAGTGTAAGACAAGTGTACTTGTTTAACCCATTCAGTGACGGTGGTTGCTTTCAGGCAATTCATAAATGTTACAGAAGTAGTAGGAACCGTAATTGAAAGTGCCAGCGATCTGGTGTTGTCTCCTTCAACGGACTTCCTTTTCTCTTGTTCTTATACAATCAGTCGTACCCTTGCACCATTTCATAAAGACGTAAAGACGGTGCTTTGCATCGCAGAGACGATGTGACGATTAGTGTCAAAACTCAACAAGATCAATATTCAAACTCTTTTCTTGTTTTTTTTTTCGTATGAAAATTTGGTAGAAATTAACCACATAACTTACATACTTAACTTGGTATCAAGAGATTTTTGAAACGAAAAGGCGACGTTATTGGTATCGTGTTTCAATAGACAAAAGTTAGATGACCATATACTATCATAAACTTTTAGTCTCTACTATAATATGTATTCTTGCTCGTTGGAATCAATTTTCAGTGTGACGCCTCACTGAGACTAAAGCTTCATCGAACGCGCGACGCGTCTCACCCACTCGACTCACAATGACTTCGCCATCCGATGCTGACATGGAACAGTACTATCGACTGTTTCTTCCATTTCGATATTTGTTTCAATGGCTTCTGCATTCCCCCAAGGTAACCACTGATTTTACTAAGCGGGAAATTGCTTGGGAGCTTCGCAATGAAATCTACCAACGGTACCAATCGTTCAGTTCACAAGAAGAATTCAAGCAAGCTGTGGTAAAGGCCAACCCGTTGCGTTTTGAAATTGGTGCAATTTACAGTATCTACCCGAAGGATCGTAAGGTTGTTCCAAAGCTGGCTCTCAAGCCGATAGCTAAAGAATTGGTTTTTGATATCGATTTAACCGATTACGATACCATTCGGACATGCTGTCAGGATAAAGCCATTTGTCGAAAGTGCTGGAGGTTCATCCAGGTTGCCTCAAATATCATCGATACGGCGTTGCGTGAAGACTTTGGCTTTGAGCATATTTTGTGGGTATTCCTGGGTCGTCGTGGTGCCCATTGTTGGGTTAGCGATGCTCGTGCTAGAAACCTTGATGAAAACGCCCGCAAGGCCGTGATCGACTACTTAGATGTGTTGGGAGGTGACAAAAAACTCAGAAAACCCTACCATCCTTCGTTGGATCGGGCGTTAAATATTTGCAGAGTGGATTTTGAAGAGATTATCCTTCAGGAACAAGACCCTTGGAACACCATCACCAATTCCACGCCGCATATTGCCGCCAATGTTGAGGAGCTTTTGGGATTTATGCCTGATAAACAGTCGCGAGAGACCTTACGGACAAAATGGGAGAAAACACCTCTGTCGCTGAGGGATAAATGGGATGATATAACCAACCTTGCGAGAGAGCTTTTTGGGAATAACAAGTTCATGGGTGCTAAGTTGCGTGATGCCAGGAAGGACATCGTTCTTTATTACTTGTACCCGCGCCTTGATGTTAAGGTTTCGCGCCAATTAAATCACTTGTTGAAGTCGCCGTTTTGCATTCATCCAGCAACTGGTAACGTATGTGTACCCTTTGACCCCTATCACAGTTTACTTGATGAAGACCCTACCGATTACGGGTTCGATCCCATGACGTCCCCCAACTTGAGCCAAATCCAACGGGAAGCGGAGACGAATACTAGTAGTAGTTCTGATATATGGGACGCGACGCTGCTTAAACCTTATGTGGCGTTCTTTGGCAAATTTGTTACTGATTTGTATAAAGATGAGCTACACCAGCGCAAACGTCCCGCGGATGACGACGAAAATGACGACATGATGTTTTAGAAGACATGTTATTATAAATATGCATTGATCGAGGCCAGCTCACTTTTTGTAGGTCAACACATCAACGATGATGTTTATGATACTCACCACCGCTTGCACCCCCACTAACACCACCACAATGAATTCAAGGTTCTCTTCGTGGGAATGACCCAACTGTTCCTTAAGCATTGACAACAAATCCGAAATCACCTCCAATCGCTGATTCAATAACTCGACCCGCTGATTGATCTCCAAATACCCACGGGTGGCTTGATAAATTGGCTCCAAATGCGGTTCAGCCCACATAAGTTCGGGCAGGTCAAGTACCAGCCCATGCAAATTAATGTTAATCCGTAAAATAAAAAGCTCACCAATCAGCTTCATGATTTCCTCACGGCTCATTTCCACCTTACCGGTTTGAGCAATTTGTTGGGGAATATCTTGGGTATCTTCGATAGTATTGTCGACTAATTCTTCGAAAAGAGAAATCTTTACCGACTGGGCCAACGCGTGGGAAATCAGCAATTTGAGCATATGGTTGTTATCGTCACGGAGGGTGATAAAGTCATTATAGATCCGCGGTTGGTACAGCTTAGTGATGTAGTAATTAAATTCGTCGACCTGGACGTCCTCCGGAGCTAACTTTTCGCTTTCAAAACGGGCCAAATCTTCTCGAAACGCCTGTTCTTCACGTAAAGTATAACCCCACATCACAATAACCCCGTATTCAAAGATAAAAATCTCATTCTTCTTCCCGACATCAATTTCACCCCCATCATCGGCAAGTCTGATGATCTTGTGCAGGTTTTCCACGTCCAAATGCAGCCCTCTCCAGTCCTTATAGGTAAACGTAGAGTACAAACATTCATCAAACAACTTTGGCGACGTGTTGTGGATGCGCTTGCGGTCCTTGAGCCACCGGAACAAGTCCTTCATTTTGTACAGCCCACAGGTGCAGTATGCTGTAACCCGAGGCAACATGTCTCGGTGGGCTTTGCTCAAGGTCATAGCATCCTTACGGGCGCTGGTATTGGTAATTTTCTTCGCCTGAGAGTAGACTTTAGGGGGAGCAACCACCCCCAGATCGTCGTCATCGTCGTCTTCGTCGTCATCGTCCTCGCCCAAGTCATTGGGGTCCTCAGGAAGTAATTTAAGCTTTTGGGTCGTTCTCAGCGTCCGTTGCAATCCGATTTTGGGCAGCTGGGCAATCTTCAGCAGCCGGTTCGCCTGGATGGGGGGTTTCGGTTTGACCGGTGCCGGGGGCTTGGGCATCGCCTCCGATTGAGTCATCGGATTATCCAGTAATAGCGGGGTATCTTCGGACATGGCGGACGGTAATGGGTGTGGCTGCTGGTGGTATGGCTCTTGTGTGGAGATGCTCCGAGCGCGCGCTTCATGACTAGAGATTGCCGACCAGGCACCACCATTGCCTACACGTGGGATCGACACTGTCGACACCATTATTTGAAGGGTGGGGGTTAATTGGTTGTTCTATTTACAGTTACAAAAACTCGGTTGCCTTGCGCTTGAACGCGTTACAGTCGCGCAACCACTGCTTGTAGTCGTTCAACGTGTAGATCTTTTCGCCGTAGTAGTCGGGGACGGGGTTGGCCACCAGCGATCTCAGAGGGTCCGCCCGGTTAGCCTTAATACGTTCGAGGAACTGGCGGTCCTTAATCTTGAATTGTTGGATCTTGGTGCGGTTCAACATGTTGAACACAGGTCTACCGACGAAACCACCCAACAAGTACCCAAGACCACCACCAAGCAACACCGCCGCCGCCATCACCATCATGGGGTCGAAGCCAAAGATGGTTTTCTCAACGTCGATTTCCACGTTACCAAGGTAAGTGAGCGTGGCAAACGCCCCCGTAAACCCAGTGAGAATCGACACCCCGGTGTTGATGCGGTGGAGCTGCTTCTTCATCTTCAAGTACTCCACCCAGTTGAGGGTGACACTAGTGCCCGCAGGAGTCTCCACAACCGTGCTTCTGAGGACGTTGGTGGTAGCAAATCTCCGGATTCCGATTCTGAACATCTGATAGTCTTGGGAAAGGCAAAGTTCGCGCGATTCCCTTCGATAATGCGGCGAGGCTGGAGGTCGGAACGAAACATGGCAAATGAGTTAATAGGATACTGAAGGAGATATTTTTGTTGTAATTTGGCTCACAAAATACCAGCTACTTTGTTTTCATTATGATAGTGACAATTTTTATGTGTACCATCATATTTCAATCTTGAATTAAGACCAGAAAGTGACGAGCTCAGCATAGCGAGTAGAGCCTCAAGCAACATAATCAGATAGTATGAATCTGGCCTACAGTTTGTGTGAAGAGTTCTATGGTCATATTGGGCATAACAAAGTACAACATTGACAATCGACACCATTTGGTTGTTGTGTATAATTTAGTCGGATATCATGCAGATACACTTCGAGGTATTCTTGAGAAAATGGCAAACTAATTGAAGACATATATGTCAATAGCTGCCAATATTGGCTTCAGTGATGTGTAGACTCGAATTGGTTTGACTAGCCATGCTTAAAGACAGATGGTAACCATCTTGAGATCAATTCCTATACAAAGGTCGTGTCTAAGGTGGCCTAGACGCCAACGGCCGTTAGGTGCGTAATAAGTTCATGTTTGTGTGACCACCTATTTGGTTATGAAAAGAGTCGAGACACGGAGGACATTTGTCGCGGGCGTGCCACGGGGACGCTACTAATTGGATTTTGCACCAATAATGCCACCAGGGTGTCAATGGCAAAGATAAGAAAACGAGTTGTGGTTTTGATAAACCGTAATTTCCACGACCTTAGTGGCCCTAGGACGCACATCCCCGTAAAAGTCTCAATTGGGGACAGAGAGAGAGGGGGGTAGGGGCATCGCGCTCATCACGTGACCCAGCCAAGAATGCTTAGGGTTAACAACCTACCGTGGGCTGGCTCACGGTAAACGAGGTAAACTTAATCCCAATCGTTGTGGTTTGTTGCTGTCAATTCGTTGGGGCCATGTTGGGGTCAGATTCACGGAGATCAAGAATGATGGCACCATGCGCTTTCTGCACCCACCCCCCTCATCGCGCTTCTATACAGGTCGTCGACCTAGTTGAGACCAGCTGGAAAAATTTGCTTTCTAACCCACCCCTTCCATCTGCTAGTACAAACACCCAGTGTTCAGTACAGCTTTCCATCAAAAAAACCCCAAAAAAAAGGAAAACCCTTCCCTCCATCCTTCCCGCTTATTGAAAAAGTCAAAAAAAATCAACACCGTTTCCATTTAAACTATGGCTGACGTTACTCAACAATTTGAAAAGTTGTCCGTTAAGGACGAATCCAAGGATGTCAAGGACACCAAGGAACAAACCGAGTCGCCCGCTGCCGAAGACTCTTCGTCGGTGAACGACTCGTCGGCGTCGTTGTACGTGGGTGAATTGAACTTCAACATCAACGAAGCCACCCTTTACGAAATCTTCTCCCCCATCGGCCAAGTGTCGTCGATCCGGGTGTGCCGTGACGCCGTCACCAAGAAGTCGTTGGGTTACGCTTACGTGAACTACCACAAGTTCGAAGACGGGGAAAAGGCCATCGAGGAGCTCAACTACACTCCCATTGAAGGCCGTCCTTGCCGGATCATGTGGTCGCAACGGGACCCGTCGTCGAGAAGAAACGGTGAATCCAACATCTTCATCAAGAACTTGCACCCCGACATCGACAACAAGGCGTTGCACGACACCTTCTCGGTGTTCGGTAAGATCTTGTCGTGCAAGGTCGCCACCGACGACATGGGTAACTCCAAGTGCTTCGGGTTCGTCCACTACGACACCCCCGACGCCGCCCAAGCTGCCATTGAAAACATTAACGGTATGTTGTTGAACGACCGGGAAGTGTACGTCGGTAAGCACATCTCGAAGAAGGACCGGGAATCGAAGTTCGAAGAAATGAAGGCTAACTTCACCAACGTCTACGTCAAGAACTTGGACTCGGAATTCACCCAAGAACAACTCGAAGAGATGTTCAAGCCCTTCGGTCAAATCACCTCGGCCCACCTCGAAAAGGACCACGAAACCGGTAAGTCGAAGGGGTTCGGGTTCGTCAACTACGAACAACACGAATCGGCCAAGAAGGCGGTGGAAGAATTGAACGACAAGGAAATCAACGGGCAAAAGATCTACGTCGGTCGCGCCCAAAAGAAGAGAGAAAGAATGGAAGAGCTCAAGAAGCAATACGAGCTGACCAGACTCGAAAAGTTGTCGAAGTACCAAGGTGTCAACTTGTTCATCAAGAACCTCGACGACACCATCGACTCGGAAAAGCTTGAAGAAGAATTCAAGCCCTTCGGTACCATCACCTCGGCCAAGGTCATGGTCGATGACACCGGTAAGTCCAAGGGGTTCGGGTTCGTGTGCTTCTCGTCTCCCGAAGAAGCCACCAAGGCCATTACCGAAATGAACCAAAGAATGGTGCTCGGCAAGCCCTTGTATGTGGCTCTTGCTCAACGCAAGGACGTCAGACGGTCGCAATTGGAACAACAAATCGCCGCCCGTAACCAAATGCGCATGCAATCGGCTGCTGCCACCGGTGCCTTGCCCGGTCAATTCGGTATGCCTCCCGCCATGTTCTACGGCCAAGGTGGGTTCTTCCCCGGTGGTCCTCGTGGCAACCAAGGTCCCCAAGGTGGCCAACCTCCCTTCCCTCCTCAAATGATGATGGGCCAACAAGGTGGCCGTGGCGGTAGACCCCAAGGTCAACCCGGTCAATTTGACCCGGCTCAACAAGGGTGGGGTCCTCGTGGGGCTCCCGTTGGTCCTAACGGCCAACCCATGCCCTACATGATGCCCGGCTACCCTCCTCAAGGCATGCAACAAGGTCCCCGCGGCTACTACGGCCCCGGTGGTAACCGTGGCGGCAAGAACCAAGGCCAACGTCCTCGCGACTTGGCCGCCGTCATCGCCAACTTGTTGCCCGACCAGCAAAAGCGGGTGTTGGGTGAAGAATTGTACCCCAAGATCGTCGCCACTGGGAGAGCCCAAGAGCCCGAAGCTGCCGGTAAGATCACCGGGATGATGTTGGACTTGGACAACCAAGAAATCTTGGCGTTGTTGGAAGACGAAGAGTTGTTCAACAACCACTTCGAAGACGCTTTGACCGCGTTCGAAGAATACAAGAAGTCCAACGCCGAGTAAGCGCCGGGGTTGGGACGCTCTGTTGAATCTGGCTTACCTTTAGGTTAGGGAAATGGAAATGGAGACGATTTAATCTGTAGATACTACAATGTAATTACTATTAATTTTTGAAGCGTATAATTATAACGTTAACTTAAGCAGTGAGCGATTATTTCCCCGTCTATAAACCAGCTAAGGACAGGTGTAGGCCCCGTCGACACGAATGTCGGCCCCGGTGGTGTAAGACGACGCATCCAGAGCCAAGTACACGTACGCCCCCACCAATTCCCGGGCGTCACACTCACGCCCAAGCGGGATCAATTGCAACCACAAGTTGTGAGTTTCCGGGTCAACGAACTTGGAAAGCTCGGTGTCGACGTACCCGGGACTCACCGAGTTCACCCGGGCAAACGCCGCCCATTCCACGGCAAGCGACTTGGCAAACATGTGGCAAGCAGCTTTGGCAGCATTGTAAGGTGCCTGCAACTGCGGCACGTTAACAATGTGTCCCAGCATCGACGCGGTGATGATGAAGCGTCCGTTTTTGTGTTTCTTGAAGATGGGAGCCACGGCACGAGCACAGTAGTACACGGCGTTCAAGTCGGCATCGATAATCTTCTTCCATTCGGCCACGCCTTCGGCCAAGTCACAGCATGGCCCTTTGGTCCAGGCAACACCAGCGTTGGCGACAAAGATGTCAATGGTGCCAAAGTCCTTAGCAATTTGCTCCGTCACTTCCTTGACGTGCTGGTCGTCGGTGATGTTGCAGTGGTACGCCTTCAGTCTGATACCGTACTTGTCGGCGAGAGCCTTAGCGGTAGCGTCGGCGGGAGTCAGGTTGTACCAGATGGCGACGTCGGCCCCGGCCTGAGCGTAGGCTTCGGCGACGGCGTAGCCGATCCCCTTGGAGGACCCGGTGATGGTGGCCACCTTCCCTTTGAGGGAGAAGCGGTCGAGGATGGGGGCACTGAGATCGGGCTTGGCCACGGGCAACGCGCCCACGTCCTTGTTGGTGATAGATTGAAGCGTCATGGTGCCGTTGCTTTGGCGATGAACGCTTCTTATATAATGTTGGCCCGGTGGTGGGCTCCCTGCACGGTGACGTAACCAACCTCGGCCCTGGCAAGCACCCATTCGGTATACCCGGCGTGGTTGCGCCGCCGCCGCGTGCTTTAAAATGGTGTTAACTCCGCCCCGGTACATCATTGGTAGTGGTTTGGTTGTTGTCGATGGGTGAGTGAGGTAAAAGGATTTTTCGTTAGGTCGACGGAATCGAAAATGAGTTCACTCGCCCCACCAGCGTCGGTCGAGAAAAGTCGCTTTGACGGGGCTCACGTCCGGTGGGCCACCCTTCCTATATAATAATGAGTAACCGATTTGTAATTGTGTTCGCTTTTCCAGCACGCGGACACGGAATCGCCGGCAACGTCTCAACCCTATTGGTGGTGGTGGTGTGCCTGACTTGACGTGAGCACAATTTAGCAATATAACGCGGAGGCGGACATCGCGGGGTTGCCGAAGCGATCGTCGATACGATGGAGTGGCCACCAGGGCAACTAGCGACAGGGGCTTTTCCGGCTCGATTAGGTGAGATCAATTGAGTGCATAGTGATGGTTGCCTAACTGGAAATTAACGTTGGCTGGATCCGCGGTGGTTGCTCATCTTTTTCATTTTAGTTTACCTGTCTCCCTTGGCGCTCTCGAAACCTTTACTAATTGGTGTTTGTGCAACCAAATGCCGGTTAGGAGCCGCCCTCGGCGACGGCTCCATAAACCGTAGTGGAAGATCACCTAACTCTAATTGCCCCACATTTTTTTTTAATAATGGATGACAGGTTACCGGAAAGTAGCATGTTTCATAATTACGTAAATCAAAATAAATATAGATGATAGTGGCCCTGGGGACCCACTCCGATGAGGTTTGTTGACTGACTTTGCCGTTACAGGTTGATGTAGTCCATCAATTCGTGTAAAATGTGTTCCAAGCTGGTGTAAAAGGCACAGTAGTCGTTGATGTCGACAAAGTTGTTGCGCAAATCATAGTAGATCTTTTCGTTGATTTGACTCAATTCTGCCTTGACGTCCAACAGTAATGGGATGATCCGAGCGAGTTGATTCGCTTGCATCACTGGCATCAAGTTCTCGGGATCGACGTTACGGTCCAGTTGAATCATGCCGTACTTTGACCCGTTAAACCCGAACGATGGCGGCAATGTCGGCTGAGGCACATCCATGATATCAAATAACTCATTCAAGTTGAGATAGCTTGTGACACTAAAGTCATAGTATTCACTCAAGTCGCCCAACTTGTGGGTGTCGTTGAATTGCAGAATGAGCGGTAATACTTGGTAGCGCTTTAAGATATACTCCCACGTCAAGTTGGTAAGCAGCAACATCCGCTTATACTTTTCATTCTTAAACCACTTTCGATTAAGAATGAATAGCGCCTTGTTAATGAGCTTGACATAGACACAAAGTTCGGCCATTTGCATAAACTCATACTTGAACTTCACCGCGATGATGACGAACATAAGGATGATCAGGTCGAGGGGGATGGTTCGCTTCACGTACCAATTGTACCGGCCAAACTTGATAAAGTCATTATACTTGAGGAAGTCGTTAAGGTTATGCAAAATCAGGGGAATCAAGTTGTTGTGCATGTTCTCATAGGTGAAGTCTTCCTGCTGGTTGAATTTGAGTTGCAGTATCAGACTGTTGTTGAAGTTCTTGATGATATTTGCCTCCGCCAAGTGACCAAAAGTATCCTCGTATTTCGTAAGCAGAAGTGCCAGCTGTGACGACGACAGGTCCTTAGAACCATTTATGCCACCACCAACAAGATGCTGGGGCAGATCAGCAAAGAGTCCCCCAGCATAATCACGTTTTTGAACATCCCCCATTAGGATCTTCTTGTGAAGCAACATGGTGGCTCTATCCACAAACAGCCACAGATGATTGGTCAAGAAGTTGATCAAGTTCATCTCTTGCACCGATTCTGGGGGATGAAGCTTAATTGATTGGTTCATGCGGAACACCAGGGTGTGGATGTGACGGAACAAACCCAAAATCATGTCCTTGATCTCATTAACTTGCGACAGGGTGATATTTGAGGAAAGACCATTATGCAAATGGTACACAAGCTCCAGCAAAATGCGGTCGTAAGTAAACTTGACATTCATCAGGAGGATGCCAAGATTGAGACGCTTTTCCTTGATGCCAAGAGCATTGATCACTTCCTCTTCGTCATCAGGCATTCTCACATTGAAATCATCCATACGACATACGGGAGGAAGACAAAAGTTGTGAGAAGTAAGCGCATCGAGACCAAAGATGACCCACCAAAGCAACCGCCGGAACTTGACCACTTCGGGATTACCGATACGAAGAGTAATTTCGGGATCCTTATGCAATTGTAAGAATTTGGCGTACCGGATGATTTGCAGCATTTCCATCGTCAGAGGATTGGGCAGCGTCAGTTGAATGATAACATTACCGAGAAGTAAGCCAATCGTCTTGAGCCCATGGGGGTAGTTGTAATACTGACACACCTTGTTAAATGCCTTAAGATACTTGTCGATGTCCTGGTTGAGTAACAAGTTATCGTACTCTTCAAACTCCAGAATCGTCAGCGCGTACATGATTGGGAAGTAGAGCGTATAGAACTCAAGGTAGTTGAATTCGTCACTATCCCCTGGCAGCAGCCCCACCAGCAGCAGCGCCCGCAGACCCCGGGCATTCTTTGCTTGAAGCCGCCAATAACGCTCGTGCTCCTGGCGAAAGACGTCAAGGTTAGCAACAATCGGTAGTAAGATGTGGACCAGATTAACGTAGCGATCAACAAGTTCCCGCAGTCTTTCCGCCAGGATGGGGAGGTAATCGTTAAGTTCATCGACCAAATTATCATTACGATAATTAGTGTTGGAACCGTAGAGATAGTTGACCAGGGTTGCTGGGTTCAGCAGGTAGGGGTTTAACGAACTCAGCAATGTCGGCGCCGACGGCGCTGCTGTCGGTGCCACGTGAGTCACGGTGCCCGGTGCCAGGTCAAAGAAGTTATTGACTCCACGATTATAATACAGCGGCTCCTTATTCGACGTCGTTTGCTTTGGTGGTGGTGCTGGGTTCAGGGTTGGTGCCAGAGTGGGTGCCGGGGGCGCTGGGGGCGCCAGCGCCTCCAGAGGCAGGTTGAACTCTCCCAGGAATGCAAACGAGGCGAGATTGAACGCAAATCCTTCCTCGTTGGGGGCTTGGGAGTAGTTAGTTTTGAAGTAGTTGTTGGTCATGTTGTTCAGCAGTTGGTTCATGATGGGGATTTGTAACGTGGGCATTTGTGGGGTGCTGACACTGACATCTCGCTTATTGCCGTTGGAGTGGTGGGACGGACCACTACTTTCGGGAGTGGCCATGAACGAAAAGAACGGAAGTTCCGAGATTGGCGGCAGCGGTTCCTTGGGGAAGTGGTGGTCTTCTCGTTTCATCTTCGGCAGCTTGGCCATCGCCGACGCGTCCAGAGTGACGCCAGCATCGCTCGGTATCGATGACACCAGGTCCAGAGGCATATCGGGGTGGGCCAGCAGCGCCGACGGTACCGTTACTGACAGCGGGACCAGGGGAGCCAGCTCCAGTCCCAGTCCATCCGACACCGCCAGTTGCCGTCGAGCACTCTTTTTCCCACCTCGACTAACCCGTTCGTTAATGAAGTATTTGCATTCAATACCAATTTGGTCACACTTTCGGCATACCGGCTGGTCTCGCAGGCACTTGATCTTTTTCGAGTGACAATAGACACACGAAAGGATCCGTCGCTGACGGCTCTTTTGCACCTTCATCACCTGACCATCGGCAAGCACCTTGAGCTCGGCAAGCAGCAGTTTCGACGACGGGTCATGGGCTGACGACGAATGGGGGGAGCCAGGGTTGTGCGGGTCGGATGCCGACGGCGGCGGTGGTGAATAGGGCGGGAGCACCAGCAGCGGCGACCGAGGACGAGTGAGTGGCAGTAACATCAGGGTGCCTATTTCCATACGAACCAAGCGGTGGACAATTTGGATCCCCAAGTGAGATGGAAAAAGTTGGTTCGGGGTTAAGCTATATACACATACGAGTGTGGGGGGTGAAGACCTTTTGGGAGGGTATTGATATACGTGGGGACTATGTGCAGGGCAAAAATGCTTCCCACCCCCACCTCTCCCCCCTTTACTAAGCCACTCGATTGGGGTTGATCGACGCCGACAAAGATTTAGAATAACTAGTTAAGATGGTGTCGGATATGCCATCCGTGGCTTCTATACGTTAAGATTGATGTCGCTATGAGCTACACATCTCTCGGTACAGATATACGTCGACTCAAATCGGAAGTGCGTTTCCGTTGGCAATCGCCGTAGGTGCCGCGAAGCGAGCCTTATAGTCGATGTTAATCTAAGGGGAATCGAATTACCCATAAAAGTATATAATTGACTATCCGGACTTGGTCCAAAATTTCTATCACTGTCGTCTGTCTTTACCTAGCTCAATAATTTATCGGTATCTTTTGGTAGTGATGATGCCGAGGTGTATATCATCCGTAATTAGCATTGGGTGCGTAAAGCCACAAAATTCGACGGGGATAAGTTCGACGCATGGAAATCGGATCTGCGCCTTTTTGACGACAAAGATACACAAAACAATCGTGCTAATTGGCGATTGGAACGGAGCCAATGGCGATAGCTCATGTAGGCTGTTGGAGTTAAGCAGCAAGTGCGGGTGGGGGGAAGCGGCATTCGCAGAGGGGAAGGGAGGCGATTATGCAGCCTCTCGCAATGCACGCTAATGACTCTTTTTTTTCCTCTTCGTCGGCGAGTACAAATCACCGCCGATCGCTAAACGCCGAAGGGGAGATAAGCCGCCAAGAGTCAAGGGCACAACACGAGTCCGGGGTACGTCATTGCCATCTGGGGTAGTTTACCACTAAACGACTTGATGGTTGAGTTACTATCACATGGATGAGGAGAACGTGCATTACTTTTGCGGGTTTCCGTTCTGTCTTGGGACATGTCTAACAATACCACTTCTGTTAGTTATGCTGCGAATAAAATAGCAATTAATTATGCTAGAGAATGATGTGACTGTATCGTATATACATTTCCGTTTCGCCGCAAGCGACGGATATATATCCACGCCTATCGGAAATGTGTTCGACAAATAATGTTCACAAACTGGGACTTGTTTGACACTACACGTCGCGACAAAGCATCACAATTTGAGAAGAGTAAACACTTGATCGACAGCGGTGGGGTAAATGTAAACATTTGTTGTAATGATGATTTTTGATGATACGTCGTGGTTAACGGTTAATCACGTGATGGTAAGTCGTCGTTAATGTTTTTAATTACACGAGATATTTTGTAGTTATAAGCTATTCAATTGTTGTTGTCGTCGTCGGGTCATTCATTACATCTATTACACTAAACCAACATTTCCAAGGGGTTTTCCACCACTCTCTTCAATTCCTTCATGTATTCACCACCAAGGGCACCGTCAACGACACGGTGGTCAAAGGTACCGGTGATGGTCATGACGTCGTCAAAGATGAAGCCGTGTTCGCTGGCGCTCGAGGGCACCGCCTTCTTTTCGGTGGTACCAATGGCGAGAATCGCCAGTTGGGGAGGGTTGATGATCGAGGTGAACATGGTCACGGCGTGGTTCATACCCAAGTTAGAGATGCAAATGGTACCGCCTTGGAATTCTTGAGGTTGCAACTTGCCGTCCTTGGCCCGCTTGCCCAAGTCCTTCATCTTGTGCGAGATCTCCGACAACCCGATTTGGTTGGCACCAAACACAATGGGGGTGATGAGACCGGTGGGGGTGGCCACCGCCACCAGCACGTCGGCGTTCTTGTAACGACGGATGACGCCTTGGTCACCCAACCACGACGCGTTGACGTCAGGCACCCGGGTGGCAGCCACGGCCACCGCCTTGATCAACAAGTCGTTCACCAGCAACTTGTAGCGGTCGGCCGACGACGCGTTCAACAGCGCCCGCAACTTGAGGAGCTTGTTCACGGAGATGGTCGACGACACAATGTAAGTGGGGGCGTTTTGGGTCGAGGCAAGAAGTCTCAGCCCGATCGTCTTTCTCATCGAGGTGATTTCGATGTCTTCGTATTCGTTGGCAATGGTAGCCCCAGTGGCCCCGGTGGCAGCAGCACCACCAGCGGGAGCCTTCTTGTCCAAGCCTTCGAGGTCCTTAGCCAAGATTCTGCCGTCAGGACCCGAACCCTTGACGCCAGCCAAGGCAATCCCCTTTTCGAGAGCAATCAGCTTGGCCAACGGCGACGCTCTGATGCGGTCGCCCGACGCCAACGTCGGCTTCTTCAGCGACAGCGACGACAGCGACGATTCCTTCTTTGCCGGCGCCAGTTCCTTAGGTTCTTCCTGCTTGGGTTCTTCCTTAGGAGCGGCGGCTTGGGACGCCGATTGGTCGGCATCAGCAGCGTCTTCGGGCTTAAAGTCCTTGAACGCGGCGACGTCGTCCTTGTTTTCGACAAACACGGCGATGGGCTTGCCCACGGGGATGTCCTTGGTGCCGTCGCCAAGCAAGATTTGCGCCATGTAGCCGTCGTCCTGGAACTCAAAGTCCATGGTGGCCTTGTCGGTTTCGATTTCGGCAATCAGCTGCCCGGGGGACAATTCGTCGCCGGGCTTGACCAGCCACAGGGCAATACCCCCCAGGGTCATGGTGGGGGACAACGCCGGCATGTTGATCACCTGATGTTCGGGCCAGTTGGCGTAGCCTCTGAACGACAATCTCAACGTCAGCGCCACCGCCCGGGCCCGGGGTGCCATAACTTGCGGAGCACGAATCACTCTAAGCATCCTCTGTGTTTCCAAGTATACCAGTCGGTTGTATCAATTCTCCACGGCCAGAGTCGAGAAAGTTGTCACAGGGCACAGAGCGTTTAGTGACGGCGGATGATATATATGTGAAAAACCCCTCTCGGGAAAGAATTGTCCATGGCCTGCACGGGTGGCACAGCGTGCGGCGGCAACTCCCGGTGGGGTGGAGGAGCCGACTATCAGAGCACACTAGGGAAGAGGCTACCGATGCTGGGAGACCGACGACCACCAAATGACGATACGACACTAATGACTACGCCACTAATTTTAGTTGTAGACTGAGCTAGTTACTGGTGGTGATGGCTAGAGGGATGGGTGGTGGTTGGCGAGTGGACGCCGGGGACGGCAGTTAATGGCCGAGCGCGTGGGGACCCATCCCGGGAGATGAAGGAACCACTAGGGCCAGCGCGGGCTTGAGACCCCGAGACCCGGTGATTTAGCAAGACGAAGATACGGTATTGATCTTTTAGTTAACTTAGGTCTTGCTAGTGTATCCATTATTAGTGGCAAAGAGCAACGATGGCTGAGCCGCACGCTACTATTCCGTGTGAATAATGTTAGGCGTAGGTGGTTTAAACGGGTTATATCGGAAGCTCTTTCTTTTTTTCACTATTGACGGTTGCATACCCAAAGAATTTATCACTCCAAAGAACTAACCGGGTCTTGCAGCGGCGGGCACCAGCCTCTCTAAGGCGATTGGCATCAGTGCATCGTGATGTTGGCAACCACGCGTCAAGTGGGGAAGCGAGCGCGAAGAGGGGAAGGCATATTAACTCAGTACACAAACACCCCATATAACAAACACTTGAGATGAGGCTTGATTCAACGGGGGATAATATCACCAGCATTAAGATAGAGTAAGATCAATATCTGACTAAAACCGTAATCACCTTCGTATTTTTATGTCATCATAAGGTCTATCATCGGGATGGCCCCATGGTTAATTTTTTTATCGCATCATTATCTCATCACGACAACGGTTCTAATTACCTGGTACTTTTTCTATTCATAGACACTTTTTATATATCATCACTACGCTACGGCATCACCCGACCGGGTCCCCTTAGAAATGGCATTGACGCGGTCGCCCAACGACAACGCGAGCCCTTGACCCTTGGCCCGGATCCGGACATGCCCGATGATGGGACCGTTATCCTTCATCTCAATGCACACATTGGCCAAAGCATCCTCACCAAACGTCGACCGCAGGTACAAGTTCGCCAGCAAGAATTGGCATTCTTCGCCAATCACCGCGCCCGGGGTGAGACAGTTCATGTTGGTGCCAGCCATCAACTTTTCCAAGTACTCCTTAAGCAGAGCAATCGGCAGCTTGATGGTGATCTTGTTTTCCCATTCGAATTCGTTCCACATCTTACGGAACTGCAGCTCGGAACAGGTGGCGGGCTTGATGTAGTCCATGATGTCGACGTGGATATCGTTCAAGATGACGATGGTTGAGTCGTCCGAGTGCAGCCCGTCGTAGACAATGTTGCCGAACAAGATCCCCGTGTCCGCCAGCGTCACCTTTACCGTGGCCAGCATCTTGTAGAAGCCGTGGGGACCAATATTGGCCGTCACCGGCTTGTCCACCACCTTAAGGTCACCCAAGGTGGCGAATTCCACCAGCAAATTGCGCAAAGTGTTGGTGGTTTGGTTCACCAACAACACTTCGAGCACCACATCGTACTGGTGCACCTTAATGTAGGCTTCGGCGTAGATGGGGTCGGAGTACCCGGTCAAGGGGATGATCTTGTTAAGACGCGAGCTCAAGTCGTCCTTCTTGGCCAGCGACGACAGAGTCAACGCCAAGTCGTCCAGCAAGCCTTGGCTCACCTTGCCGTTAGAGACAAATTGACGGAAGGTAATGGCGTCATCGACTTGTTCGGCATTGTCTTGCAAGTCTTGGGCCACCGCCGCCGCCTTCTTGATCTCCAGCTCCTTGACTTGACCAGCATAGGCATCACGAGTGTCATTCAAGAACGTTTCTTCAAGGATCTTTTGGTCGCGAGCATTGTCGTCGGTCAAAATGCGCACGTACAGCATGATACGGTCGGCAGAGTCTTCGTCGATCCGCTTTTCGACGTGGTGGCTTTCCCCTACCCGAACGATCAGCACCATGATCAAAAGCGCTTCGGCAATAAGCCCGTTGAGCACGGGAGTCTTCGTCCCCAATTGTTCAAGTCTAAGCACAAGCTTGACGAGAGTCAGCGCCAACACCGCGGCGAGGTGGTAGTCCCCCTTAAGGATAAGGTGACGAATGCGGTGAGCGTCCTGGTCCTCATTGACGTCGGTGGAATCAGCCAGGAACGCCAGTTCGGTGGCATAGGTACCATCGGGAAGCACCACGGGCTTCTTGGTGGGCTTGGGAGTAGCATCGTTTTCGTCATCGTCCTTGGTTTCGTCTTCATCCTTGTTCTTACGGAACGACGCCAAGATGGGCACTTCGCCCACCAGGCCCCGGATGAACTTCCACGCTTCTTGAACAAGCTTTTCCTCCAAGGTGTACTCACCAATGATCCACAACGACCCGCGCAACACCTTACCCAGCTTCACCGAGGGCAACGTTTGGATCAACCGGTGAACAATGCCTTGGCGCAAGTTGGGGAATTTTTCCACCACTTCCTTGACAAAGACAATCACTTCGTAGGCAGCAGCGGTATTGAGGTCACCCATCAGATCCAACAACAAGTCGATGACATTAGTGGCAACTTCGACAAACTTGATGGCCAATTGATGGATAGCATTAATCAAAAGTTGACGGTATTCGGCAGTCTTGTCTTCGGTGGCCACCGACAGCTTTTCCAATTCCTTCTTGAGGAGCTTGACGATGTCTTCGACGTTTCTCAGGGTAACCAATTTGAGAGCAACGTCGAGAGCTTGGCGACGGACGTCAATGTCTTGCGTCAGCAACACCCGCAAGATTTCAAGCGCCAACTCGTTAATGACACCGGGGTACTCGCGATTAAGATCAGCAATGCGCAGCAACAGGATGATCTTGACGTTGTTATCGGCTTCCTTAGTGGCCAATTCAACAAACTTGGTGGCCGACAACAACACCGCCAGCGGCAGCGACGTCAATTGCGAGAGGGTGGTGGCAGCTTCGTACACCACCACGTTCAGTGGCAGCAGCTCCACCATTTCTTCAACAAGTTGAGTGTATTGGACCTTAAGGCCAGGGTGAGCCACCGCGTCACGCTTGACAAATTCGATAAACGCCAATTGGATCAACGGGTCGAGGGTTTCCATGACGCCAATGTTGGCTTGAATGTAAGCAAGGGCCATCTCGCGATTGAGGTCACCAAGACACACAAACGCGTTCCGCTTGCACACCGAGTCAAATTCATCGGACAAGAATTGGTAGATGACTTCGTCGGCGTCGGGACAAAGATGGTCCAGCACCTTGTAGATCAGGTACAACGCAAACACGGCGTTCTTGCGCACGTAGGCGTGGCGGTGGTCGAGACATTGTCTGACGTTGGGCACCAACGTTTCCAACAATTCCGGTTCCTTCAATTTGTTAAGGTAGCGCAAGGTGTTGCCGCGAATGTACTCGTTGGGGTGTTGCAAATCACGTTGGATGGCATTGCACACCAAGATCATCTCGTGGCGCATCTTGCCGTGTTCGTCCATCTTGGGACACACTTCCCAGTAGAAGTACAAGAGCTTCTTAAGCTCCTTGTTTTTCAGGGGCATGACAAACCGGATGATGTGCATCAACAAGTCGGGCATGGGGTCGCCGTTGATGATGGCGACGAGGATGCGCTTCATCGTGTCGATCTTCACGTCATCCTTCCCCTTCTCCAACAACTGCTTGAACTCGTGCACCAGCGTCTTGGTCGCCGAGTTGGGCTCATAAACAAGGGTGTACCCACTCATACTCAAGGTGCTCGTGGTGAGACTGAAAATTACGTGTCGATTTAGTGCGGCGAGTCGCCCCGGAGAACCGTGTCAACGAAAAAAAAAACCTAGGACCTGAAATGTTGAAGAAGTAATGAAATTATCATTCCAGAGGTGAGAGAAGTCATGAGTTAAAGTGTTATGTTATTCTATTGCATTTATTGTCATTTGGTTCGAGGGTTACCGTTGATTTTGACCGCTTGAACACGTAGACCAAACTTCCAGTTACCGCGTCAGTGTGTGCACCACGCACCTTAATCGACAAACAAGTGATTTGAATATTATCACTATGTGGTAAGCCGTGAAATGTTATTCAGCTTGTGATTTGCTCGGTAGTAATTGTAGCGGTTTAAGGGACGTCAATTGCCCAAGTTTTGAGTATTATTTATAGGTCGTTTCTTACTATTCATTAGTGGATTTAGGCCTTTTGCTTGATTCCGTGCATCATTTCTTCCTTGTTGATCAAGTGGCCAATGGAGTCAATTTCCTCCAACAACTTGTCGACATTATGGCACCAGCTGTTCAAGGTGTCGTTGATGCGGCTCAGGTCCAGCGCCTTCAACGACGTGCCGGGGGTACCGAAGCGAATGATACCTTCGGGACGGTTGATCTTGGCGCTAATCATGCCCAGGTTGACCAATTCCAGAACGTATTGTTCCAGATCGTCAACCAGTAGCTGCAATAATTCCGCCAACCGCGGCAATTGGATCTGAGTGTAGTACTTGTTGATCGTACGCAAGTTGTGCTCGATGATCCGCTTTTGCAAGTTTTTAAAGTTGGTTTCATCTTTGAAGATTTCCAGCTTGGCAAATTCGTCGGCATAGTCGCGGTTAATGTCGTGCCAGTGAATCAACTCATCGGTGGTAAAGAGCTCGAGCAAGTGGAACACGTGCAGCGACACCAGCTTGATGATCTGAGGGTTGAGCTTGATCTTAAGCATCAAATCGTGTTGCTCGGGGTTGTGTTTGGCGAGGATAATGTAGTACACCACCAGCACCGCCAACTCCGATTGAGGATCAAGGTCAAGCAACATAAGCGCATGTTGTACCGTGGACAAGTAGTCGTATTCATGGGTCAGTATGCGGATCAAGTACTCCAAGTACGTCTTCTTGAATTCGGGGTACAGCTTGAGCAGCTTAAGCATAATCTTACGCAGCAACACCTTGGCCTGGGCAAAGTCACCCTTTTGAAGCGTCAAGTCAATCTGTTCCAAGATGTATTCGATCTTGTCGGAGAAGTTCATCATTGAGTACGTCTCCACTTGCAAATCGCACAAAATGTCCACCGCCTTGTCCAAGTCCTTGTATTGGTTGAGGTAGATCTCGGCCAAAATACGCAGAACTTGAGCCCGTTCCACTTCAACAAAAATCTTCTTATCGGTGACGGTCCGAATGGTTTCAATCACCTTGATTTTCGTCTCCACCTGCTTCTTGTTTTTGTCGTCCAATTCCGACAACCGGGCAATGATCGTCTGGATGAATTCTTGAATCGACAGCTTGAGCTGACCATGCTTCTTCGAAAGCGACACCACAAGCTCATCTAAGTACTCCCAGTCGTTGTTGTCGATGAGGACGGTGGCAATCTGCTTGAGCACCCGCTTCGACGAAAGCACATCCAGCGCTTGCCGCGTCTGCTTTTCGAGTTGAAGAAGCTTCTCCACCCCTTCCTTGTAGGGAAGCTTCTCGATCTCAGGGAATTGCTGGTCGAGGAGGGCCAGAAGGTCCTTTTCAGCCTTGATTGGGTCTTCTCTGGACATGGTGGTGGGTGCGCACTGGTGGCAAACCTTTTGTCAAGTGCGGCTCACGAAATTGGAGAGACCAAAAGCGAAAAAACGAGGGAAGCTTCCGTTACTATTGATACGCAAGGACCACATCATCATCGTCATTCCCACCATGCGTATATTGGTGATTGTCAGGATTGTTTCAACTCAACACTCTACGTGATGGCAACCTAATGGGTATATACTCCCAATACTTCAGTCACGTGAGCACACCAAACGGCTAAGTCGATGTTTTTTAGGAGATACAGGAGCAATACCATTAAGCGAAGGCTCTACTGGTTGATGATGGTGGTGGTGTTATGGGCATCACCAAATCTGATCCCGTTGTATTCCACTAGGGATCTCAAAGTCAACCATGATCGTCGTTCCAAAAATCGACAAGCAAAAAGCCTTGTTACTAGTTTTGGCAAAAGTGCCTTTAATACAGCCTGATTGTGTGTTGCTTGCAATGAGCAATGGCTTGTATTCGCTAATTTCGCCTCGCACAATGCTTGATGCTTTCAAAATGGGTTTATGGTGGTGAAGGATTCCAGTCGGTAATGTTGGTCGGTGACCATATTTTCCAACTTTTCTCAGCTTGCTACTATTAAATGAATCGAATCAGACTAAGCCACCTTGATTCGTGCTACGATCGATGCACGACAAGGACACTACGCTTGTTAGTACGTTTACAATGGTTCTAGGGCCCCTCCATTTACTAGCCATTGTATTTCACCTATCGGCGTGGCGTATCGGTACGATGACTTCGTTGTTTGGCTCAACTATGAAAGACGTCGATACAACAACCCACGTCGTGTGGCGAAGCCAGCATGGTTTGTTCGGTAATAATCGACCTGCTATAGGGTCAACCGCGGGGATTCTCTTTTGAAAATGGCTCCAGATTATTGAGTACACTATGCTGAATGTGCCATCATCGTTCAGTCCGTGACAGCTGAGAGTGCTCGTCATTGGAGGTATATCATTCCTTTTTTTTTAGCCCTTTAGAGATCTCCAACGATCTGGGGAGCCAAGTCAACAAAAGTGACGGTGGACGACAAGACCCTTCCTTTTTAGTGGTTTATTTTTTAGCCCTTTAGAGATCTCCAACGATCTGGGAAGCCAGGTCAGCGAAAGTGACGGTGGACGACAAGACCCTTCCTTTTTAGTGGTTTATTTTTTAGCCCTTTAGAGATCTCCAGCGATCTGGGGAGCCAGGTCAGCGAAAGTGATGGTGGACGACAAGACCCTTCCTTTTTTAGTGGTGTAGATAGTCACCACAACTATCATCCGACGACAGTCCAAAGTTGTCGAAGCCACTCAAGCGACCCTCAAAGCTGTACGTGGGTCCGATCTTTGATCATTTGGCTTCACCTTTTATAGACCAAATGTCCAAGTCGCATGACTCAGCTTCTCTTGCGTTTCACGATTGTTTTGGGCTATAACTAAATAGCAGCAGCCGTCACAACGTACATGGCACTGCCAGGCGACATTTTAATTCATTTCTCTTTGATAAAACTTCGTTAACTTGCGTCCCCTAATAGTGCAATACTCAACATCACACAAAAGTCGTGTGGTTATTAAGAATGAAAAAACGAGTTGGCATTTGTCGACCAAAAGTTCATGAGACTTGCGATTTGGCGACTATATGCAGGCAACACCACACATTCGCACTATATGAGTGGACTTATATGCAGGCAACATAACACACTCTCACTAGTGGGCTTCAAAATACAGATGATAACGGCATACCCAAGCCTTTCATCGGAGTGATATCATGAACTCCACATTGCCAAAAGCTCAAGTTATCTGATGACTACAGACAATCCTTGTTTTCTGGTGTATGACACCTGTTTCAAGGACCAGAGCGACTCGCTTTCGGACATGTTGATCCCGTTGGTGGCCGATGCCCACCCCCAAGCCCAGTATACCGGCAACAACGCCTTCGTCAGCTATTCCCAGGCGTCGCCTAGAAGGCGCTCGAACCGCGACTCGATCAGGTGCTCCTGAACTTGTCACTTATACTCGACGTGTTTACCACAACATACTTCATTTACTCAAAGCACGGTGTGATGTGGAAGCGAACCCAATACACCCGTAACCACATTGCCACCACCATCATGCGGCTTCGCCTCCGGGAAATCGCCGAGTTCAGGTTTATGCTAGCCGACCTCAACTGGGCCAACTTCTTGTTCAGCGAGCAAACCAACCAGATCAAGCTCTTGGACTTTGATACTGCTGGCGACTTTGGCGACGAAGTGCGCCTGCTTACGGTGAAGCTTGGCTTTTTGATCGGGTTCGAACCCAATCGAGAGCCACGTCGACTCGGTGATGGTGCTAGGGGTAGCGTCGTCTCCCAACGATAACCACGGCCACAGCTTTGACCTTAGCAACCAGATCATCACCAACCGGGTGTGGTCGAGCATTGGCGTCATGCTCAACGAGCTGCTGACGTCGCCGCCGGAAGAGACCTACGCTTTCTACAGAAAGTTGCTGGGAGTAAGGAGTCAACAAACCATTCATGTCGCAACGGTTGCCAGTTGATACCTCATCCCGAGCCTTCAGCTTATCTTCTTATTCCAATTGTTCGACTGTCTAGTGTGATACTCATATGTAAGATGGCATCACAAGTCACTAATAGCCGTTATCAAGTCCAAACCTTTTTGATTCCATTTCGACATAAAGTATAATTAAACAATTACGTTAACTGTCCGCAAAGTTGTGACCACTTGTGAGTAAACAGGTTTTTATACGACGATCAAACGGCACTTCAACCAAGACACAAAACGCGCTCACGACTCCAAAGGGCAAACCACACGATCACCACACCGCGAACAGTCTACCAGCTATCACTTACCTCATGCTGCGGGTGGTAGAGCCGTTTGTGGTGGGTATTCGTACACCGTTGCGCAACTCAAACTAAATGGCGAATTTTGACGGCAATAGCCACGCCTGATGTGGCCAATTGTAGTACTCATTCTGGTCTACAAACGCGTGGCTATCGATTAAGCCATTGTTTAAAATTTTGATGAGTTTGATGGTTTTCGATGGATGAGATGGAAGATGGGTTGGCGAGGGTATTTGACTCTGCCACGGCGAAATGTTGACTCGGGTGCCAAACCCCAAAACTTACACTGACCTCGCGTATTGCGAGGAAAAGTACGATTTACGCCACCTGGTGGCGACTCTGAGATGGATTACTATGTTTTCGCCGGTGGCCTTTTCATCTAGACAAAGTTTGACGGAATTTGACGGAACTTGTCGATTTGTCGATTTTGGCCAGTTGGGCCTAGGGGTTGGTCGCACCAAAAACACGTAAACTGTGCAATAGCGAGCTCGATACCAATGAATGAAAAAAAAGTAATACCTGGGTTTTATAGAGCAAACTGCTGGCTTCATGCTAGGTGGCTTTGCTTTCTGTAAGCTTTTAACCCGACTGAATAAATCGCAAAAATGAGCACTCAAAAAACGGCAGATCGCATGAAATCTGGTCCAAAAAGTTTCGAAATCGAGGCTTATCAACTAATCACTATGAAGATAGAGACGTCATGAATGCAATGGTTATCTCAGATTTGCATTTACCGCCTTTGCTGGTGCATTTTTCGTCAATTAATCGAGGTTAAGTCATATACGGTTAGGTGCGATGGTCCGAGAAAACCCCAAACCCCAGCCGACGATGTCAAACATCAAAAAAAATCATGAAAATTTATTTGCCGTGATTTGGTGACTACATGACTGGTAGACACCGAAAAGGCTATTTGTGGCGATTTTTTTGGTGTAAAGTTTGGCAATAATTGACCTTTAACCTATTATTACATTGTGAGCCAACCAAAGTGATAATGAGGTGGTTCGGTGCTTGCAAGAATCAATTCGTTATGGTTTGAACCCCGTGATATGAATTCAATGAGTGATTTTTACACCGGGTGAAAGTAAGTAATCGAAATTGCTGTATGGTCACAGGACTATACATATTGTGGGGTACAATGAAAGAAACGAAACGAGAGATGTTACCAATACGAACGGAAATGTAAGAGCCCGATAGAATTAAGATAAACCTATTATAATTGATAAGATAATGGAATCAAATAGTTAATAATCACTTTGGGTTAGCTGTCAACGGAAACATAGCTTAGTATTTTTATAAGCGGTGCATTTGCTCATACGTCTCTACATCGACAAAAATTTAACTGACGCTATCCAACGTTATAATATATTCTTCACAATTGATTTATTATAATCACCAAGGTAAGGAGCATCTCTGGTCGCGTAAACCGAGAAGGTCGCACACTATCAATGACGACATTACCTTGGACAAAGCATACTAATCCTCACTCCATCCAAACAGTATACCGTTGATCATCATCTGGCACATTTACGTCAAGTTCAAGCTCTATCCTGGCAATTCCGAAGCTATCTAATTCGCCCCTAATGGACCCCGCTGCGCTCAAACCCCTCATCGCTAAACATCTCGGAGTCGATGATGACGGCACTCTCTCAGGGTTCATCCACCTGCTTTTAACTCAACTGCTGAGTCTAGACCTGTTCAAGCAGTTAGCAGCGGCTAACGGCGGAGAAGACTTTCCTCCGGAGTTCATCAGTGGATGCTATTCGTTATATCGTCCAGCTTCTGGGTTATCGATCCCCAATACTCGACCGCCAACCATTCCTAAACCTTCAAATCAACGGGAGCGAAATCAGGAACAGAGTCTGGAGCGATATCGGGAGTCTGATCTTCAATTTGGTACTATCGTGCTGGGCACTGTCAGTAACATTGTCCCTTATGGAGCGTTCGTTGAACTTCCGGGCAAGAAATCGGGTCTTGTTCACATCTCCCAACTCAGCACTCGTCGTATTGCTTCTCCCGACTTGGTGGTAAAACTAGGTCAACAAGTATTTGTCAAAGTTTTGGCTACTTCCCCTAAGATCAAACTTCTGATGAAGAACATTGATCAAGTGACAGGAGTTGAGGAAACTGAAGAAGACAGAGGTCGAAATCATCAACCTGAACCTAAACGTCGTCGGTTAACTTCACCGGAACGTTGGGAAATTAGACAATTGATTGCGGCTGGGGTGGCTCTGGCTAAAGATTATCCTGAGCTAGACGAGCCCGATGTTGCCGAAGAAGCTACTACCGAACCCGAAGTTGACGTCCATGTCAAAGACGGTTTACCTAAGTTTCTCAAGGACCAACATATAGAGTCCGTGGTCGCCTCGACTCCACAAAAGACTCAGCCGCTGGGTACACTAGCGCGAGCGGCAGCTTCTGGCTCCAAATTTGCCCAAGAATATCGGGAAGAGCACAAAGATAAAGTTGCCGATGTCATCAGTCAGTGGCGTACTCAACAGACAGCGTTACCACATACTAAGCTGGCACCATTATCGATGGTGGAAGCCAGAAAACAACTTCCCGTGTACGCTATGCGCCAGAAGATTGTCGACACCATCCGTGATAATCAGTTCGTTGTGGTTGTGGGGGAAACCGGGCTGGGGAAGACCACCCAGATTGTACAATACTTATATGAAGAAGCTATGGCTAGACCCAACCGCATCATTGGATGTACGCAACCCCGGCGAGTAGCAGCGTCGACGGTAGCTGCCCGTGTTGCCGAAGAGATGGGGGTTAAATTGGGAGAAGAGGTTGGGTACTACGTGCGGTTTGACGACGTCACCAGTCCTCGTACTCGCATTAAGTACATGACCGATGGTATGCTCCAACGGGAGGCATTGCTGGATCCTACCATGTCGAAATACCTGGTAATCATGTTGGATGAAGCCCACGAACGGACGGTAGCTACTGATATCCTTTTTGCCCTTGTAAAGGATGCCGCTCGTGCTAATCCCGACTTAAGAGTCATTTGTACTTCGGCTACCCTCGATCTGGCCAAGTTTCTGCATTATTTTGGCGACTGTCCCGTATTGAACATCCCGGGGCGGACGTTCCCCGTGGAAACGATGTATACTGCCCAACCGGAAGTCGATTACGTAGCGCTGGTGCTTGACTCGGTGATGCAGATCCACTTACTGGAGCCATTAGGTGGAGACATTCTTGTATTTCTTACTGGTCAAGACGAGATCGACACGTGTTGTCTGGCCCTTTTCGAGCGAGTGAAAGTGTTGGGTGACCTGGCATCGCCCCTTATTGTTCTTCCCATGTACGCAGCATTACCGCCGGAAATGCAACGGAAAGTATTTGATGCTGCTCCTAAGGGCACTCGTAAGGTGGTAATTGCCACCAACATTGCCGAAACCTCCATTACCATTGATGGCATTCGGTATGTCGTTGATCCGGGGTTTGTCAAATTGAATGCCTATGACGCCCGTCTTGGTATGGATACGCTTAAGGTGGTACCCATCTCGCAAGCTCAAGCAAACCAGCGGGCGGGTCGTGCTGGTCGTACTGCTCCTGGTAAGTGTTACCGGCTTTACACCGAACAAGCCTACGAGCGGGAGATGAAGCCGACCACCATGCCCGAAATCCAACGACAAAACCTCAGTCATACGATCTTGATGCTTAAAGCAATGGGGATTAATGATCTTTTGGGGTTCGACTTCATGGACCCACCCCCTAAGCTGGCCATGTTGGTGGCTTTGCGTGATCTTTATGATATGGGAGCATTAGATGATGAAGGTTTACTTACTCCCTTGGGGAGATCAATGGCCGAGTTTCCCATGGACCCATTGCTTGCTAAAACCCTTATCCTACTGTCTCAAGAACCGTTCTCATGTTCTCAAGAAGTGATGCTGATTATCGCCATGCTTTCCGTGCAATCGATCTGGTATCGGCCCAAGGATCACGCCGCCGATGCCGATCGCCGAAAGCAGCGATTCCACCACCTGCAACTGGACCATTTGACGTTACTTAACGTGTACCGCGGCTGGGAACTAAGTCAACGTAGTGGTAAATGGTGTCGTGACAACTACATTCACGAAAGAAGCATGAAGCGAGCGTTAGAGGTGAGGAAACAATTGACCACCATCATGAACCGCAATCGCCAGACAATCACGTCGTGTGGACTGAATGTGGACCGAGTTCGGCAAGTAATTGCTGCTGGTTTCTTTAAGAATCTGGCTCGGCGAGACCGAGTGGAAGGCTACAAGACCATTTCGACTGACACACCGGTGGCAATCCACCCGCTGTCGTGCCTCTACACTAAACGCCCCGAATATGTTGTGTACCACCTGCTTTTACTTACCACTCGTGAGTACATGCAAGTGGTTACCGAAATCAATCCCAAGTGGCTTGTACAAGCCGCACCTCATTACTTTGGCGAAACCGATGCCAAAACATTGGCGATGAAGAAACGCTCGGAAAAGTTGGTGGAATTGGGACGAGGGGGTGATTGGCGACTTCAAAATCAGTACCAAGCCCGGACCAAGAAGATGGGACGAGACCTGTAGATAGACAAATTCATATTACGCCAATAAAACTACCTGGAAGTCTTATCTTCATACAATTAAATATATATATGTTTTTCTCGATGCAATGAGACTGCTTAGAATCTAAGGGCAGCCATTTCGTTTCTGTTTCTGTTGTAGTCGAACAAGTCTTCGATTTGACCAGTACCCGAAATGACAATGTCCTTGTCCCACAACTTCTTTCTACCCCATTGCTTGACGGTGGCGGTGTTGATGGCGTCAATTTGTTCCAAGGCTTCGTTGACGGAGTTTCTGTACCCAGCCAACAAGATCTTCGAGGCAATGTCGTTGGCGATGGCGTTGGGGGAGTTCAACGCGCTCAAGATTTCGACCTTGGTTTGGTTCTTGGCTCTAGCGACTTCGGCGTCACCAATGGTGGTCGACAATCTGTTCCATTGCTTCAAGGTGAAGTGGACGAATTCATCGATCGAGGTGATGTTGGAGATTTCGGCTTGGAAACCCCACAACCCGGTGTCGGCGTACGAGTGCGAGAAGTGAGTGTACTTGTCGACAATGTGGTATTCTTGCACGATCGACGCCAACTTGGGCGAGGTGTAGTGGGCAATGGTGGAGTCTTGGTTGAACAGGTTGTAGACGTTGGCGGCAACCTTGGCCACGTAGTATTCGGGCGAGGTGAGCCCTTCACCGTTGACCCCGATGGAGATGTAAGCCTTGGGCATGGTGTCATCTCTCATTCTCACTTCCGAACCCAAGAAGGTGGCGGGTTGGAGGGCGGGCTTGAGGCCTTGCGAGATCTTGAGCGATCTTTCCAACGATTCCACGAGTTGTTCGTGGTTGATGTTACCGGCAGCGGCAACGACGGTGTTGGCCGACACCACTTGCTTGTCGAGCACCCGTTGGGCGTCTTCGACTTGCAAGCCGGGGATGGATTCGGCGGTACCGTGGATGGGCAAGCCGAGGGAGTAGCCTTGGTAAGCGGTGGCCACGAGGTGCGACGCCACCTTGGCGTTGGGGTCAGCTTCGACGGCTTCGGCTTGGGCGGCCAACTTGGCCTTTTCCGCACCAAAGTTAGCCTTGGCCACCACTTCGGGGGCGTGGTTGATGATTTCGGCAAGGGTTTCGGCGGCAAGGGTGACATTGTCGTTGGTGGATTGAGCAATGATACCGTTGTATTCGCGGGCGTTCAACGCCGACAACGCGACACCGGGGGCAGCCTTCGACCCCAAAATGTTGGTGGTCAAAGCCGAGATACCGTTGGAGAAGGTGTGTTCCGATCTCAGACCGGCGCCGTAGTACAAACCCACGGTGGCCGAAGTGGCATGGGGGTTGGCTTCGGTGGCCACGGTGACCCCGTTGGAAAGGGTGGTGAACTTGGTGACACCGGCGGCGGTCAGAAGCATCCGGCGAGGAGCGGCAAGCTTGGCAGCGGAGCGAACAGTAGTCCCACGGATCATTGGCGTGTGGTAGATTGGGGGTTCAATTGAGAAATCGTAGTGAAAAATTCGAGCGGGTAGTGGCTGGCGCGTAGCCAATGAGAGCGGAGCTATAGGCGAGACCGGAAATGGCCCGCGAGATATTTATGGTAGGGGGGAGCGGCACCACCAGCAGAGGTAGGTGACAACAATTGACAACTAACGACGAAACTTTTACGATGATTGGCAATGACAATGGTGGTTTGACGAAGTTTGGCGAGCCATTGGCGTTAATTTAATTGAGATTAATTTGGGCCTAAAGGCTCGGAACTACACCGGAAAGTCGCACCACCTCATTAACTACGATTGGAGTGAGTCCTGTGTGGGGGCTCATAACAAAATGTGAATACAGGTCAATTTGGGTGTGTGGTTAAGGGCGAAAGTTGGGGATATTCATCGAAATGGTAATTACCTAATAACAACTCGAGAAATTGCTTCACAACCATTTGACTGTAACCTCCTCAAATGCTGAAGCATCCTTGACTACAGCAAAGTTCCATCATTATATCGTGTTGGTCAAGTGTCGGCTGAAAAGCCAGAGATCTATATACAAATGCTCTAAAACTTGATGTAAGCTCTTTGTTGCATGGCGGTACGGTGCATTTGGGCCAACTTTTCGTAACCCAGCAGCTTACCTTCGTAGGCAGCGACAATTTCTTCGGCTAACCGTACGGCACCGTCGTTAGACTTCTTCTTGGAAGCCCCATCCAAAATCCAGGTGATCGCCATCCGATTGCGCTGCTTTTTTGTCAAAGGAACCGGCACCACCTTGTTCTTGGCAAACCCGGTCTTTTCCACTCGAGTGGTGACCACGGGAGCCAACTTATCGAGGGTAGTAGTCAATAATTGTACGGGGTTTTGACGAGTACGAAGGTACACCATATAGAGGGCTCTTTGCACAACCTTTTCCGCCTTGGCCTTACGGCCGTCCCGCATGAGCATATTAGTCAACGCCTTCACCACCGGGTCTTCCCTGGCGGGGATGGCAGTGCCTTCATATTCAGCGACTTCGGCGAGCTGAGCTTCGGTGGGCTCAAAGTCTTGTTCCAAAAACGATTCCGGATGGGTCATTTGCGAGAGGTAAACCTCGGTGGGAGTTTCAACTTGGACACCCTTCCCCTTCTTGAGCTTTTCCACCGCAGCCAACCATTCGTCCACGTCGGCTTCCAGCACCAGCTCCTTTTCTAAGGGCAACACCTGTGCCGTCAACGACACCGGCTTGGTAGAATAGAACACCCGCGTGCAGCGAAGCCCCTGGGCTCGAGCCAACGACAACGTCGATCTAAGCATTTAAGGTGATGGTGAAAAATTCGCACCCGATGAATTTGATAGTGGTTGAGGTGGATGCAAAATCAAGATCTTAAAGGAGCCAGAATAAATCTTCATATGATTGTAATGTTTATAATGATTGAAAATGCTTGAGTCTATTAGATTTTCTTGTTGTCTAAATTTTTGGGGGGGTGAGCAGATCGCATCCATTATAGCTCAAAAGTGGTATCAAGTAACCCCACCATGAGCGATGTGAGCTGCTATACGGAAGATGCCACAAGTCTTACAACTTGCTCAAAGCTCACTAGTGTGACCTGAACAACCTCCTGATATGCTAATAAGTCTCGAAAATAACTCGTTTCTGATTTGTTTCGGAAGACGTCGACGTATAGTTCCCATCAATCTTCGTATACTTGCAGATCAGGGAAAACATGGAATGATCGCGAATGAACGTGATACATCTTGATGGAGAAAGCTCCAGCTGCCTTTTAAACTTTCCATTAAACTTCTTCTGTGGTTGCAAACTTGCTGATCGCATCGGTCAAGGCATTGAATTGGCAGAATACCTTGTCGGTGTCAACATCACCAACCGATGGCACCGCATCGACCTTCATTGAGCCCAAAACCCACTGTTCCTTAAGTCCACGAGATATATTAAGTAAATCTTCACAAAGTCTGATGATATTAAGAGCATCCAGTTCGATAGTTAACAGTTCTACTGCAAGCTGTTCGCGGTTCTTGTCGACGCTTTGCAGAATTTCAAAGATGTTTTGAAATTTACTGAGAATCTGCTCGACATCACTATCGATCTTTTGGAGTAGGGTAATGGATTGAGGCTTCATGGGTCAATCAAATGGGTGGCCGATTGGTATGTATTGAAGATTCACTACAATCGAAAGTTCAACCGGTCGCATCGTCGTGTGCAAACCGAGACCAGCCGCCCACAGCCGACGCTAAGCGCCGTTCGATACATATACGATGATCATTGAGCAATTGAAATGGTACTTTAAATTATTGTTAACCAAATAAATAAATTGAATCACTCATTTCGAGTTACGAATTATGAACGTTGCTAGCCCTGCTAACCTAACACTTATTGCCGTACAAAACGGAGCATTCTAAGCCGCATTCGGAGTAGTTTTTTCTTTTTGAGCATGTGCAGTGACTCACCTAGAAAAGATAAAAGTGCTTCGACCGCAAAACCGAAATTTACCCACCAGACCCCTGAACAAACATTATGGTCAAATTAGCTAATGAATCGTTGCTGCTGTTATACAGTTTGGCCACTTTGGGAAGCACCACCCATCTTTCCACGGTGGGCCTGAAACTTGACCGTATCAGTGATAGCGACGTCGAGGAACCCGATGCCTACGATGAACTTTTACTGTGTGATGAAGCCGACGAAGAAGAAGACAAGTACCAAGCCCCTACCAGGTTCCTGGGAGAGCCGCTTATCCATGTGCCGGCGCCCGATTTGATGCAAAAGTACATGCTTCCCATCGATGCTAAGCTTGCTGACGAAATTGTTGACCACCGCCACCGTCTTCTGAATCGAATCCATGGGAACGGTGACTTGTTGGTGGTGGTTGGTCCCAAGCGGATCCGTGACCCTTACCAAGCCCAAGAATGCTCGAGATGGATCCCCACCATGGCTTGCGACAACATTCAACTTTGTATGAGAACCAACTTCTCTCTGAGGTACAACGGCACCAGTGCTCTGTTCGAAGTGGGTCACGGTCTCCCGCTGACCCGTAAATTGGTCATGGAAATGGCGCTGAGGCTTCCACTCGTTGGACAAACCCAAGACTTATTACTGCATCACTACTTCGACGATGTCTTCAGTATGCTGCTAGTACTGCTGCTGCTTTGTGAACTGCAGCTTCATCGTGAAATCGCTCTGGGTATTCAGTTCCCCGTGGGCTTTGCTTGTCACGATGATGATACCCCTTACTCTGAAACTACTTACACTCACAAGCTTCAACTGTGTTTTGACTCGATGCTGGCATCAAAGAACCCCCACCATTTCATGAACATCACCAAGCAGGGGCTTGTGGCGGTCATGGGCACTACTGGTAACGATGACACCTTCGTTGTCGTTAATGTCACCAAGTTGTGTTTACAACAGATCGACGAAGTGTTGACAAAGGTGGGTAGCCGTCCTGTGATGATCGACGTCGGCAGCTTAGGCAACGCTGAATATGAACTGGTGGAAACTAAGCTTCGTCACATTATGCTGCTGGGTCGTACCGTTGTCGGTGTCATTGTCGAACTGGGTGACGAATACGATTTGCCTACCGAAGCTATAGAAAATACGCCTAAGCTTGTCAAAGCTTTGGCTCAAATGGTATAAATTATGTAAAGATTAATTGGGATTTAAACGGGTTTAGTGATCTTGTATTCTGAGGGGATGGTGAGCATCATTGAAAATTTTGGGGTGCCGATTTCTTATCGGTGAAAATTTTTTGAACCTGGGGAACATCGTTCAGGGGCCAGCAACAAGTGTGTTGACTGATGACTACTTTTGAATCAAACCCGTACCTTTATATCTATTATACTAATTATGCTTTGGAAGAAAGAAGATTACGATCTGGGCTTTTCCTTCTTTTCCTTCCACAAAGCCAAAAGCGACACACCCGAGACCTTGACGACCTTGAAACGGACACCGGGAATATCACCCTTAGCCTTACCTCTTCTACCGAAACCGGCGAGCAAGACTTCATCGTTTTCGTCGACGTAGTTAAGACAACCGTCATTGGGGACGAAGGCGGTGACTCTCTTACCGTTCTTGATCAATTGAACTCTGACACACTTTCTGATAGCCGAGTTGGGTTGCTTGGCTTCAACACCAATCTTTTCAAGCACAATCCCCTTGGCGTGCGAAGTACCACCGAAGGGCGACGACTTGTAGGCGGTACCCAAAAGTCTGGCCTTGTATTGTTGGTCGGCCCATCTGTTGTCACGTCTCGAAGTTCTCAAGGCTCTAGCAGCGTTAAGCCCTCTAGGCTTACCCTTACCCATATTGACTTGGTTGGTTACTGAAGAATTTTTCGCTGAAGTGTTTTTCGTGGTTGTGTGCGGGACTTCGGTGTGCACAGAAATATTAGGGTATAGCCCTAGTCACGTGATGGTAGCGATAGGAGGATATAGCCTTGCACAAGGAGGCTAGTGATAAAGTAAAAGTAGCTGGAGTTAGCTTGAGTCATTAGAATGTAATTTGAATGCTACTATCATATTGATTTCAACGTTTATGGTGGTTTCAATCAAGTCTAATTTTCACAGTGCTTTTTGCGCCATCGCGACAATTCGTGTGGATCTTTGCAGACGACATGTTACCAAAACCTGATATCAAAGAGTCATAGACAATCAAGCTATTGTTAGACTTTGTTGGAAAGTATCTTTATTGTAATCTCCCTCGCCATCTCTGCTGGTTTCAATTATCACAATCTCATGCTCTTCTTCAACTCGCTTAATACAATTTCAGGCACGATCACTACTAAGCTGATTTCTAGGTATTGGAAATGACTATACAGCAGGATCGCTGAATTCTAACTACTTAGAGTAAAATTACATGCTCTTAATTTATCAAATTTGATCAAAATCTGACTAAGTTCAAGTATACACCCATCCTTACTTATCATTAGTCCTCCAACGCGGCTAAAAGCAAATGTGGACAAGAGATGTGGTTAGTGATGCATAGAGGGTAGATTAATTGCTCATGGCAAAGAGTTCACCGCAATCACCGTACCTTTGCGCTTTTAGGCAGGTGATTCTTTCATTCGCAGCCACAACGGAGATAGCGCATGTGACAAATTAACGACCATCGCAATCCATCGTCATCTACAAACACAACTTGGGGCTTTTAAAATCATCTATGCTTTGCTTCGCATTCGTCTATAATGAACTCGCCTAATCAATAAGCTACTTCTTACCCTTGAGCGCCTTGAGTAAGAACATGAACAAGATGTCAATCTGGTCCTTAAACATAAACAACAACCCTTGCACGAACACCCCCTTCACCAATTGAGGGGCGACACCCTTGTACAACCCCTTGATCCGTTCCGTGGTCCACAAGTGGTGGAGAGCCAGAGGGAAAGTTTCGAAATAAGTTTCATCATTGTTCTTGATCACCTTACCGCCAACCTTCTTCACATCACGCTTCTTTTGCAACATCGCCTTCAGCACAATGAGCGGTTGCGTGGCCAAAGTAGCCAATGACTTGGCGCACATCCCCAAGAAGAAGGCTTCGTGGGGTCTGATTTGCAGACGCCCGGGGAACAAGACTTGCTTGAGCCGTTCGTACGAACCGTAGGTGATACTGGGGTTGACGCACAACACCAACGACACCTTCAACCCACGCCACAAGCCGGTGATGCCGTCGTGTTCGACAACTTCACGAGCAATTTGGAAAACGCTCTTGTGTTCCTTCGAGGTCTGTTGAGCGGTGGTTACCACCCCAATGGGCATGGTGAAAAGTTGGGAGATGGCCGCCGCAAGCGCCCCCAAACCCAACTCGGTAATTGTCAGGGGAGCCGCCGTCTTGTACAAGTTGTGGTATACTCTCCGCACGATGGTGTACCAGTAGAAGTAGGCAAAATTTTGCACGGCCGACCCGAAAATCGTGGTCAAAAGCCCATGGTACCACCCCAAGATCCCCTTCTTTTGATAGATCTTCTTAAGCACGTCCATCGTGTTCTTGTACTTGAGGTCATGGTGCTTCTTATCGTATTTTTGACGGAACACCAGGTCGGCGTCCAGCTCCAGTTCCAGGGAGATTTGAGTCTTTTCGTCGGTCTTCTTCTTGGGTGGAGGTTGCTTCACCTGAGTTTGGATGATGGTTTTGGAAAGGTCAAGCGGGTACACCACGGTGTTGGCGATAGCCAGGGCCAAGGCACCCGAGGCTGCTTTCTCAAGAGGAGTCAACGTGGCCATCTTGATTTATTCGATTGATTTGACACACCACCGGTAACTTGATATTTGATGCGCGGGGAGACTCATTCTTCTTAAATACTCGCTGCATGTGAGAATGCCGAGGCCCGATTCCCCATACATGCGACCCGAGGGTAAGTAACGGAAAACTAGCGGCAAGTAACTACCCCACACGAAAAAAAAAAAAAGGTGTGATGATTTCTCCATCAAAACATCAAGAGGTTGGACCATAATAGTGAACCTATCATTTAGTTTGGTCTATCGACGACCTTGGGTTTAGGATTTGGGTTTGTGGCGTTGTCTAGAAACATACTCTACCAATAAAACTTGGTTTTAAGGTGGTTTTCATACAATATTGGCGTGAATCGCTTTCGATGATCTCTGGTTGTCTTACCACGATGGTACGGTGGAGACCCGTCACCCAATGAGGAGTTGCTCGGAACTGCACCCCGAAAAAATATGCCTGTATGAGGGGTGACCCAAATGGCTTTGTGGCGGTAACCTCCATGGGGAACAAACACGTGGAGTGAATCTCTTCTTTGCCGTAAAAAAAAATTACTAAACTTTAGTTTGGGGTTGACATCAGCCGCTATGTTGATGGCATACCTGCAAGATCGGCGCTTATCCTCGGCTTCGCCAGAACCACATATCGGCGATCGGAGAATTGTACGAGTGCAGTGACGTCAGGCGCGATAAGACACGGCCCGGCTTGAGGCAATAGTGGGGTCAACCGCGACGTCAAAAAAAAAAAAAAGTGGTCATCATCAAGCCATGAATTCATAGAAACAAATGGTTAATTTGTTTCATCACCAAGCCAGTTCTCTTCGGCATTTCTCCCACGGTGAAATAACTCAATTTCGCTTAGCGAGTACGCAATATGTATCCGAAGAAAAATACAAGTATAAGTTTGCACCCAAGTGCGGCGGTACTCTACGAAAACACCTCTGGTTATTACCTTAACCGTGACAATTTGTTTCGGATGTTCGTTCCGCCTGCGCTAGAATCGTGTGGCAGCATCGGTAACACGGCCATTAAGTACCCCTCGAGAAGACTCACAACCATTGCACCATGTCATCAGTAGTGATGACTCTACTGGGGTATTGGGTTTAAGGTACGTTGCTACCCTAGCTGATGATTAATAATTCACGGCTGTCATCGGATCAACCACTGTACAACGGTGAGTAGTTATCGAAAGTTTGAAGTCATCCAGAATGCTCCATCATGTTATTCTGGCACATGTGTTTCAGTAGAATGTTAGCTACAACATAGACCCCCATGGTCATAAGGTTGTAGAGATCTATCAAGTAATTTGCCACTACGTGAGCAAAACCGGGAGGTGAATCCGATCGGCTACATTAGTTGACGAAATAAATATGAAAGCAATTTCTATGAAGATCTATAACAAAACCTAAACTTGCGGGGCCCGCTTCTCGATATACACTGGTACATGCACAAATTGCAGCTCACCCAGCGTCAATTTCACCACAACCCGCAAGTAGTAAACTCTGGCGACTAAGCACAGCTGTGAGCTCGGAACTAAAGTAATTTGCTCCAGTTGCTTATCACTGCCTTTGATGTATAACTCACTAAGGTCGATTCTGAGAGCAAAGGTTTTGCTCTTGTAGTCCCCATGGTCCTGCCATGATATGAGTTGGGGGGCAGTGTGAACACCGCACAGACTGGGGCTTCTCTGGACTACTTGGACCGCCAGGTCACGTACCAGTAATGTGATGGTCTTGGAAGTGGCCGTCGCCACCAGCTTAACGTCACGGTAAACTTGGGATTCAAGTCGGAATGTATCGTTACCAACACTCTTGACAAGTTGAGATAATTGCAGCGCGTATTCAATGAATGGTTTGATGACAATGTCATCGAACGTCTCCGCTTCACGACGCTTAGTGTCCACTTCTTCTGGGTGGAAACACATATCGTGGATGATTTCGAATGGGAAAGGGTGACGCTTCAGGCGAACAGTAAGAACCATAAGCTCACATTGTATCAGTTTCACCTCAGGAAGCGATTTGCTGTGCTCCTCTGGGTAAAAGCTAATATCTATGGGCACAGTGACGATGGTTTCGTATTTGGCATCTGGTTTTCGATGCTTCAATGGCGGCACATATTCAATGGTGTAATCTTGTTTCGGGGTGCTTAACACAACAATGCCTAACAACTTGGACAGTCCCGTCAACAGCTTCTTTTTGTAAGGACTTAAATGCCGAAATTGGTTTTCACTAGACTTTTCATTCTCAAGGGGACGTTTGTTCTGCGACCCTGTCACTTCGTATAACTGTTGAATCTTTGCCGAAGCGGTTGCTCGATTAAGCCAGGCTAGGCGTCGCTTTTGGGGTAACTTCAAGAGATCTTGACCCATTGTCACCTTTTCACGAACAAGATCACAAAGAGCTTTGTAAAACATTCTGGCTTCATCTTCGAGAGTTTTACGCATGTACACGATCTCAAGGTTTGTGTGGGGTACCACCCTAAGTGTCAACAGCTTTTCTTGGGCCACCACGTATTGATCCTGTCCAGCAATGGGAAAATGATATTCCAGCGCTTTACCAATGATACGACAATCGACCAGATAGTTAATCGAAGTGTCAGCAAAACTGAAATCACGTACCAGCAGCTCTTTAGCCGCCAAAAGCACTGAGGGTGGAATCAGATGACGAGGAACTCCTAGTGTCGACGGAAGTTCGGTATGAAGGGCAAACCCATGCGGGTCACAGGCATCGTCAAGCAATTTTTCTGGTACTCTAAATGAAAACATCCGTTTGTAAGTTAAGCCAGGGAGGAGCAAACGCTTGGCATCGATACTTAAATAAGTTCCATCTTGAGGATCGATTTCGCCATAACACCAATCATGAGGATCACCTTGATCAGTAGCTAAGCGGTCGATGTTTGCAAATGTCCACAGAGCAAAAAGGTCAAGGGTACTGAGAAATTTGAACACTGTATGGGGGGTCTCGGTGTCGATCAAACCCCGCTTGTTTTCCAAAACCACAATGGTACCTTCAAAACACACGTACACCATGTCAAATGGAATCGGGGTATCCAGTTTGTTCAATATCGTCACGTAGCCATGGATAAAGTCCCCTTGCGAGTATTCGTAGTCCAGGGGGTTAATCACTGTGGGCTTTTGACCAATTTGACAGACGTTTTGGGTCACGGTGATGTTGATTTCGAGGGAGTTCAGCACATTCATATCTCTTTTGCTTAAGTTGGGAAGCTTGTGGATATTTGCAAGAATGGTATTTTCGTAACCTTGAGATTGTTCATCGGTATCATGAATGGGAAAGAACAGATCATCAATCTGTTGAGGAGGATCCATAGGCAGAACCACTGTCGATAATGAGAAAGGTGTTGATGGTCCGGGAGTCGTAACTGCCAGCAGAGACAACAGATCCTCGTACACGGGGGGTTCGTCAGAGAAGTTCTCATTCAGTGGCCGGAGATGCTTCAGAATCGTCAGTTGAAACATGTGGTAGGAAGGTAGGATATTGGAGATAAACTCCTCATCTCTCGGAGGTGGATATATTGTTGCGTGGTCATCTTGTTGGTTG
The DNA here is from genome assembly GCA_030580175.1 of Diutina pseudorugosa. NCBI lineage: Eukaryota > Fungi > Ascomycota > Pichiomycetes > Serinales > Debaryomycetaceae > Diutina > Diutina pseudorugosa. Next base: position 43,041 of record JAKTSL010000078.1, read on the forward strand.
TCTAAGTGGTGGTTCTCCATGCAGCGATGAGGTGCGACCTCGGGGAATTTAAGGGTTGCGTGGTACTTCAAATATGGGGTGAGCAGATGTAAGATCAAAACATGCGTAGCAATGAAGAAACCAATTCGATAGATGGTAATTTGAAGAATCTGAATGATCTGGTCAGTACCCGTGACTAAACGAAAGATTAACGAAGTTATAATGAATGCAAAAAAGAATCTCCCGAGCGTGAGTCGAACACGCGACCTTGAGATGACAATTCCATTACAGTCTCACGCTCTACCAGCTAAGCTATCGAGAGGTTATTAAAATTCGTGGAGCACCTGCTCTGTCATACTTGATAAGCGTGGATTTTGAGCTTATCTTTCCATATGCATATTATTATTCTACCATTTTTAGTACCTTGAAGCATAATTTGAACAAGTTAATCAGGTTATTTGACGAATTATACGTTTATGTTAGCTGCGCAACCAGTTATAGAACAGAAAATCAATAAGGTCCAGACCTCCAGGTGACGATGACTATTTGATACCCTATGTAAACTCACGAACACTTATCTTTAATGCAATTTTGCGGAACGTTGACTCGAACAAGGTCCCCCCTTCGACTTCAATTTATTTTTATCGGATCGTCGGAAACATTTGCAAATTTTAGCAAAACAACCGAAAAGCACAATCGTGTTTACAACAGTATTATGATGAGATGAAAACAACAATAACCGATCAAGCACCACAGTTCCAAGTAAAGAAAACGTGAAAAATGATGAATCACAAGTTGACTGACAATTGTCAATTCGATAACAAATGATCTCAGTAACAACTTCAACGGTTAACAAGGCGCCCCTGATTTTGTGGGGTAGCCAAGATGTCATCTCTACACAGATCTACGTAAGTGCACGCACCATCGATGTACAATGACTCACTCCACGACGCTTCCGAAAATGCCATGGTGAATCGCGACCCAATACGACATATATACTCGAAAGCTTAGATCTAGTAGAGCTTCAACAGTGATAAGAGGACATCGTTGGCTTATCACTGTGAACGCCTCTACTACCACGAACAGGTGCTGAGCACTTGCGGAGCCATGGGTTTAAGTAACGCCGAGACCTAACCTTCTTCAAGAAACAGCGCTCTTGACCTAGCAAATTTGTTAGTTGACCGGCAGAATTTTACCACACGAACAATCGAATCATTTCTCCTTGCTAACAATGCAAGTAGAAACTATTTCGGGTTCCAATAGCAAACGCCCAACTCATCAGTAGGAAGTCTGATCGATGAGCTGTATGATAGGTTGATTGTTGATTTTTTCTTTAATAGCGATGTGAGTGGTGGAAACTTGCAGGATACATAGAGGGAGGCCACATTAGCGGTACCGGCGCTTGCCGCTTATCCGGTTGTAGAGTAACAGCATATAGAAAATCCCCGGGTTTGAGGTGAAATGATAGAAAACATTTTACAATTATACTCGCGATCGAAACGAACCTACCTTCCCGTAAATGCCGAGTTCATCTGGTGCCAAACTCCGAACTGATCGTGCAGGCTCCGAGTCTTTTTTTTACATTTGCGTCATAGACACCAATAATGCACCCAGGCATAGGCGCAGCCCGCCTTCTGATAACGTGGGGATGACAAATCATCGAGTGGACAGATATGGGTTGTTGGTGACCGTTACAAAAAGCGATCGGACGGACATTATATAGCATCGAGATATGGCATCTCATAACCATCGATGCCCCACCCGATCGAGCCCCACTTTCCCGTTCGGTGGCAGCTATTTGTGGGGCTGCCACTATCATACTCCGAGCCCGTAGCCAATCGGAGTCGCGGATTTCGGCGGGATATGCATCTTACCCCAGAGTTTGAGGATAGACACGACCTGGGGCCACCTCCTACGCGCGCCCACACTACTCCGGCCAGGTCCGAAACATATATAACAACGGCCCCACCCCTTCCGCACCGACATATGGCGACTTACTCCCTCCAGGACCAGCTCGAGAAGCTCCCCATTCCCGACCTCGGGGAAACCTGCGAACAATACCTTAAAGTACTCAAGCCGCTCCAAACGGAAAAGGAACACCAGGACACCAAGGCCGCTGTCACCAAATTTCTCAATGGCGTCGGCCCCTACTTGGACCTGGAATTGCGCAAGTACGCCGAAAACCGCCCGCTGTACATCGAACAATTCTGGTATGACCTGTACCTTAACTACGATCTGCCGGTAGTGCTTAACCTTAACCCGTTCTTCTTGCTCGAAGACGACCCCTTCAACAACGAACTGTCGCAAAATCCTCAGGTGAAGCGGGCGACAACATTGACGGTGCTGGCGCTTAAGTTCATCCAGGCATTGAAGAACGAAACCTTAACTCCGGATACCATCAGAGGAAAGCCGCTCTGCATGTACCAGTACCAGAAGTTGTTTGGTGCCGCTCGGATCCCTACCACCGATGGTTGTGTCATGCAGCTGGACCTGAGCCTGAATCACATTATCGTCATGCTGAGACTGCAAATCTACTGGTTTGACGTGTTGGACCACGACAACAACATCATCTTGCTGGACCTGGAACTTATGGTCAACTTCAACCTGATCATCCACGACTCGCAAGCCACCCCTCCTGCCGAAGTGGCTCGTCAACTGTTTGGCGTTCTCACTACGGAAAACCGTCGGGTATGGGCCCATGCTCGCATGCACCAAATTGCCGACAACGCCACTAACAGCGAAATTTTACAGATCATCGACCTGGCTCTCTTTGTCCTTTGTCTCGATGACTTGGAAATCAATGACTTGTCGGTGTTGTCCAAGAACATGTTGTGTGGGTTGCTGATCTTGGACAAGGGGATTCAAGTGGGGACTTGCACCAACCGGTGGTATGACAAATTGCAAATCATCATCACCAAGAACGGTAAGGCGGGGATTAACTTTGAACACACTGGCATTGATGGTCACACTGTGCTTCGGTTCGTTTCCGACATTTATACCGATCTGATCTTGCTGTTTGCTCACTCGATCAACGGTAATGCCCCCTCGTTGTGGAAGGAAATCAAGGCTCTGGGCGACGACGTGTCTCGCCAAAACTTGGTTACCATCCCCAGAAAGCTCGAATGGGAATTGACGCCCGACCTTCTGCTTGCCCTTCGCTTTGGGGAAACGCGTCTCCTGGACTTGATCAACCAAAACGAATTCAAGCACCTTGAATTCACCAACTACGGTCTGAACCAAATCAAGAAGATGAAGTTTTCTCCCGATGCCTTTGTGCAAATGGCATTCCAGGCCACCTACTACGCATTGTACGGTAAGGTTGAATGTACTTACGAACCGGCCATGACCAAGAACTTCTTCCACGGCCGTACCGAAGCCATCAGAACCGTTTCGGAAGAACTGAACTTCTTTGTCCGTAAGTTCTTTGACGCTGATGTCACCAACAAGGACAAGCTTCAATACCTTAGCGACGCCTGTACTGCCCACTCGGCTCAAACCAAGCGGTGCAGCGCCGGTAAGGGGGTGGACCGTCACCTCTACGCCTTGTTTTGCATCTGGAAGCGTTACATGGACGACCATGCCAATGATGACGATGACGAAGAAGGTCTGCTGAACGAAACCATCGTTGGCGGTGGTCTCGAAGAGAAGAGTGCTCCTCTGATCACCGAGCTTCCGGAAATCTTTGCCGATTTGGGTTGGGATAAGCTCAACACCACCGTCATTTCCACCTCCAACTGTGGTAACCCGTCGTTGCGCTTGTTTGGCTTTGGTCCCGTCAGTGCAAACGGGTTTGGTATCGGGTACATCATCAAGGAGGACTCCATCTCCATCTGTGTGTCGCTGAAGCATCGCCAAACCGAGCGGTTCTTGGTGACGCTCGAGCTGTACTTCAATGAAATCCTTAACATGTTCAAGCAGGTTAAGCTTGAGGACACGGCAGTGAAGGCGGCGCTGAGAAAGCCGTCACTTGTGCGGTCTAAGTCGATCAACTTGTCGACGTTGCTTGGTGGGTACGGGTACTTTGACATGGGCGACGACGACATTAAGTCGCAGGGCCACATCCCTGAACCTCCGTTCTTGAACCGGCAAAACTCTTCGTTCTCCAATCGGGAAATTGGAAAGAAGTTGCGTTTGTCCGAATACTAGGAGGGTATCATCCAACTATTTATTCACTTATTTATTTATTTATTTATTTTATTTATTTATTTATTTATTCTGATATATGAAGCATTTCATCATTTCACCCATACCTAGTGGAAACCAAGATACTACAATAATCACTAACTGTTCGTTTATTTACGTCGGTGGAAAAATCCGTGTACGTTGCTCTCTATAGGTATTAATTAGGCTATATTCGTAAGTCTAAGCCATATGGTTCAACGCTGCTCGGATCTGAGCCTTGTTGGTCGCCTGGTTCTTGTCATGCTTTCCCGCTTGTGGCAATTGAGCCATCATTGCATCATTAGAAGTAGGCTGTTGTCGTTGTGGTTGAGGTGGTTGAGCTGCTGCCTGGGGTGGCACCGCTTCCCCATACCCTTGAGGCTGCTGACTGTAGGCCTGAGCGATGTGGGCAATATGCTGATGCAGACCAGGATGACCGTGTTGTGGTGGCATATAGTAGCCTTGTTGAGGAGGCACCATGCCCTGAGGGTAACCAAACGGTTGCATGTATCCTCGAGGCATCCCCGGCATCCCTTGTGGCATACCGGGCATTCCAGGAGTCATTCCAGGCATCCCTGGCATTCCTGCGGGCATTCCTGGCATCCCCATGGCCATATGGTGGCCCATCAGCGGATGCATACGCTGTTGTTGACCATAATAGTATTGGGGCATACCGCCAAAACCATAGGAAAACTGTTGACCTTTCGGAGGTGTACCATAGGGATGGGAACTGCTCCCATTGCCCAGAGACTTGGATTGGGGTTGGGGGATGGCCATGGGTGGCACCTGGGGCTTCGCGAACGCTTGGTAGTTAGCCGTCAGCGGCTTCTTGGGTTGAGGAGCACGAATTGGCTTAGGAGCGTGAGCATTCTTACCGGAAATGGGGGTGATTTGACGGTACCCACCGGCTTGCTTGGGTAGAGGATCCTTAGGACTACTAGTCCGCGGTACCGGTTGCCGAGGAGGACTAAGGACCGGAGCAGGAATCTTTTCCACGTAGGGAACCTTAGTGGGACGTTTCAGTTCCGGTTGGGGCTCCTCACGAGGCTTTTCCGGAGGCGTCGGCGGCCGGTCGGGGTCGAGATCCTGAGGACGTGGTCGGTTCTGGCGGGGCTTTTCCGGAAGCGGCGGAAGCTCATCCTTTTCGGTGACGTTCTTATGACGAGCCCGGAGATCATCAGCCATGGGTGCTTGCCCTGGCGGAGGCATGGGTTCGTATTCACCCAATCCTGATGGAGCCGGGCGGCGATGAGGACGTCGTTCACCCAGATTCTGCGGCGCCATTTCGATGAACAGACTGCGCTTATGGGGCTGAGAAAACATGTCCATCGGGGTATCTGGCAGGTGTTGCTTTTGGCGGGGTGCAGGTTGGAGCTGGGGTGACGTCGGGTTGGAGATGGGGAACGGCAGCGCCGTTTGTGGTGGTGGAGCAAGATCGGGGGGACGACGACGTTGTTTATGATGGTTGTCGTCGATAAGGTCATCGTTAGGCAAGCCTTGCGGGGGAGGACGACGACTTGGCAGCTGCCGATGGCGTTGTTCCTGTAGACGGCGTTGCTGCTGTTGCAGTTCCTCGACATCTCGCTCCATCAATTCCCGGATCTCTTCCACCGGCTTGATGGGGCGTCGAGTATCTTCTCGCGGCTTAGGAGGATCAACGTGGTACCGTTCAAATGGCTCCAGGGGAAGTCGTTGCGGTTCTTGTGACTTTTGTGGCCCGTTAAAGTCCTCATAAAGGTCAAGGTACGGCGTCGATTGTGGTGGCCGTTGACGAGGTTGATCATGCAAAGTATCCTTGACTGGTCGCAGCTTTGGTGGTGAAAGTTTGCCAGCATTTGTCGTCAATGGCGTAGGTGGCTTTGAGTCTACCAGCAGTGACAGCGTGTTATGGGGCCGCTGGGGTGGAGCTGGCAGTTGTCGACTAAAGTACAGTTTGTTCTCCACGCTCAGAGCCACGTCGTCCTCATTAAAGTCCAGAAGCGACTGAAGGTAAGTCTTGTAGTCCAGAGAAATGTCTTCGTTTTCCAGCATAAAGTCGTAATCGTCGATAGCCATTCGTACCGCCTCTAGTTCGAGCGAGGTATCGGGCATCGGAAGCGAGGGGGCGTTGTCGGGTAATGGTGGCACCTCCTTCGTCTTAATGTACTTTTTGTTGACGCGACTTCGTTGCCGGCGAGCTTCCAGTCGATCTTGAGATGTATCCTGTGGCTGGGACTGTCGCGACTCCACTCGCAGTTCTTCCTTAGGTTTACCCTTGAAGATTTGCAAGTATTCGTCAGTCGTCATGGTTTCTTCGGAGATGATCAACCACTTTTGGAACCCTTTCAAGCCAGCTTCCACCACCAATGATCGTCCAAAGAGACTCTTCATCCGGGGCGTTTGATCCAGACCCAACGTCAGTAACCACGTCCAAATGTAGTAGTCCTGGAGGGTGACATCATGAATGGTGATTTGTGAATACAAGGGAATGTCGGGGTCGGTTTCGGGCACTTGGGACGTCCACCCGGGGTATAACTGGTACTTCAGTTTGATGGGATCCTTGGTTATTCGCGTCAATACTCGTCGTGACTCTTCGGTAAGGGTACTGATGATTTCCAGGGTCAGTCCCTTTTGGAATATGTTTTTGAGAATGGTATAGTTTTCGATGGAAAGGAACGAGTTCTTCTTTTCAAACAGAAGCGTATGTCGCACCTTGGATATAAGTTCGTAAGGGTTAGACAGTACTTTTGTCAGTTTTATGAGAACACAGGGGATGGTAATCATCAGTTTGATGGAATCAGTCATGGCTGGAGGGTACAGGTTGGTGATGAGAAGTGATTGGAGGGTTTTGGGGAGTTTAAGGGTATCCATGTCGTTATCGGGGAGCATTGCCCGCAAAAACAGCAAAAGTAAGTGGAATAACGCGTCCAGGGTCGTCTTCCACACTTCGAGCCCTTGAATAAAGTTATATTCGCGAGTAACGGTGGCATCGTAGAATGCCAGTTCCAGCGCCGACGCGCTGCCGGCAGCATTAAACGCCCATAACGACAGCATTTTGGCAATTTTACGACCCGAAAGGTAGTTATACTGCGAGTTCAGAGCAATACCAATGAGTAAATCCAAAAAGTCGTACACAATCAGCGCGTGGGCTGGCAGCAGAAGGCATTTGGGCATGATGGTGAGAAAGGCATCCTTGGGGTAGCCAGCATCCTTTTCCTTGCGCCGATACTCAAGGTATACGTCCCATCCAATCACCTCGGAGTTGGGGAGACGACACCAAAGGTATTTGAGGGCACAGATCAAGGTAAACTCGTCGGTTTTGCGCACGGCGACGGTGATGTCGTTTTCGTTGGCAACTTCGCCATCGGGAAACACTTTGCGCAAAAACCCGTCGAGTTTGCCGTCGTCGATTCTCAGGCGGAACGGGAGGAAGATATGGGGGGTTTTCGTCCCTCTCAGCTTAAGCTCGCCAGTGATCTGATGGAGTAACACTTTGAGACGCTTGCGAGTAAACTGCGATGCCGGGATCGCCCCTGAAGGCAGCGCCCGGGGCAACTGTGGCAACTCCACAGACAGGTTGTGGGCCATGGCGGATGTCCAAGAGGTGGCTACAGTAACTCACAGAGCCGGGGATCGTTGGGGAGTCGAACGGGTTGATGTCAGCGTGACAACTGCGCGTTTTCGTGCCAAAAGTTCGCGACAAAACAGGTTACGAGCGCCGACAGTCGACAAGGGCACTGGCGAAAATAAAACCACGTACCCACGCACCGATGCGCATACAAATTTACTGTAACCCAACGACGGTGCGTTATTTTTGATTATATGCCGGATTCTCAGGGGTAGATATGATAGTGGGTAGAAATGATGATCTTACGCGGTGCATGGCGTAAAGACGTGTCGAGCGCGTCGTGGTCGATTTTTATCCCCCCTAGCGTTAGTTGCCGGCATCGTTTACGGGAAAAAGCAACATTGTCGTGGGGACCCTGCCGTTGTTGCCAACGGCTCGGCTATATGTGCCACTAACCCGATTCAGGTATCAGAGACGAAAGCAGATACTGAGGCATCACCAACGAGAAAAAATGTGTCATTTGCCTCAGGCACAGTTTCCTCACTTTTACTGCTATACTGTAAGCCATGGCATGGCCCAATCCACCTGTACACGACCCATACGCGGCATCTGGCCACGGTACAGTCAATGAGCGATTTACTAAACCTAACCACTACCACTCGATACGACTAATGGGGTTTTAGCAGGTGGCGCTAGTCCCTGGTTAACTCAGCCGCAACTTCATCCCCCGCCTTGATCTGGCCCAATTAGGTTACCACAACGAGCGTTTTCGGGAGGCATGAACCTTGTCACCCCCCGTGCGACTCATCTACATGACTTCAACCGAAGCCGATGCCGAGCAGGGCAAAAACCTATCACAATAATACAAAAATCTACATACATCTATTGAACCAATTCATTCCATTAGCCTCATTAAATAAAACCATCACGAGCATCGCGGGGCGGGTATCGAACTAAAGCCTGCTCTAATTGTTGGGCTGCACCATGCCCATATCCAACGTCAATCCTTCCAACTCTCCCGCTCGCTGCAAGTTCAGCATCAGCTGGATATTACGCAAATCTCCTTGTTCCTGGCCCACCGTCTGCAAATCAGTCATGCTGCCGTGGCTCGTCACCGCTTGCTGGCTATCGGTGCCGGTGCTAATCACTGACAGTCGCGGCACCCCCAGTTCAATCATCCCCGGCATCCCCGGTTGGTACAGCTGCGGGTTGGGTGGCGGCGGCACCGACTGCATCGGCGTGGTGGTGGTGGCGGCAGCCGTCGACTGGGTGCCCACGGGGACGCTATTTAACGTCGTGGGGATCGTCAGCGGAATCAGGGTGACATTACCCTGGTTGCCCGCCGCCATCTGAGTAACGTATTGACTCTGAGTAAGCACTTGGTTAAGGTGGTCAAACCCCCCTACTTGTTGTGCTAGTAACTGGCAGTCCTTGTGAGCGGCCATCACCTGGTTCACCTTGACTAACTGTTCGCGCAATTGCACCACTTGCGCCGAAAGCTCCCGGTAACCAGTAGAGTAGAAGGTAAGCTCATCTTCCATCTTTTGAATCAACTGTTTTTTCCGTTGACGACACTTCAGCGCCGCCACCCGGTTTCTCTCCAAGAAGTTGCGGCGTTTTTCGTCGTCGTCGCCAGGACCATCGTATTTCTCCTTGGGTTCTTCCAGTTGTTTCTTCAGCTTGCGCGGCTTCTTCTTGGTCTCGGTGGGTGCCGGAGCCAGGCGTTTCTTATCGGCTTCTTGGGACGGTGCCGGTTCTGGTTCCGACTTGGTGGCAGGGGTATCACTAGAGTGGCTTTCGGCCTTTTCTTCGGGAGCGGGCATCCCCAGCGAGAGGCCAAGCAACAGCAGAAGACCGGGGGTCATGGGGTTCCCGTTCATAAGCACCAGCGGCGTCGTCATCCCCGCCACCAGACTGGGGAAGGGGAAGCCGCCGGCGTTGGCCTGGGCCATGGCGCCGGGAGTAAGTCCCAGGCGCAAGTTCAGCTCGTTGGGGGTCAACCCGGTCTTGTTACGGTCCTGAGTGTTGCCGTTGGTGGCATTTAGAAGCGACAGCCACATGTGGCCGGGGGTTTCGGGGTTTCCGCCAGGACTCAATCCTAACGGAGGCAATTTGCGGCCTCCAGGCGTGAACACGGGAGGAGTGATACCAGGAAGCTTGGAGTTGGCGGGGATGTTACCAAGATTCAGGATACGAAGGTTGTGCTTGTTCAGCTTGTTGCCATCGGACCCCGGGGGTGGTTGGGATTGCGATTGCTGGGGTTGGGGTTGGGACGACAGCGCCAGGGGAGGAGGTTGGGCTGGGTTAGCGGGTTGCTTGTCGTCTTTGGACGGGGCAAACAGCCGTTCAAAGGGATTGGGCTCGAGGTCAAACGATGACGTCTTCAGCTGGGGTCGGTTAGTATGAAGTCAGGGTGACGTAATGGTGAGGTCATAGCGAATCACCGACACCAAGCGAGGGAATCTTGGCGTGGCCGCGGTAGCGGGCGACGACAGCGATACCACCACCACCAAACGGCATGGATACTTACTTCTCCAGACATGGTTGAGGGGAGTCAAAGGGCAGTGCAAGCTGTTTAATTTGTCCCAACGTAAAATCCTCGTGACGTCATGAGCAAGTCACGTGAGAGCAAGTGTACCGCGACGCCTCTAGCAGCGAAAGAAAAAAAAAGCGATGGGGGCGGGCAGCGGACCGGAGCCGACGAGGCATGGAAGCGAAATGGTGGTACCGGCGGTTACTGGCCCCTGCCCTTCCCCCCACCAGCCAACGATCTCGATCCACTACCCTCTCGAATCCACCGCTGTTGTAGCCAGCCCGTCGCCGTAAATATCTACATCGCCCCCGAATAGGATACGGTTGCCATTATCCCTCTAACGCTCCTCCAGTGCCGTCACCTTGGACGGTGTCCCCGGTCTCAGAACCGGCAAGTGTAGCCGCCAGACCGGCTCCGCCTCACAACCCCGGCCGATCCCCCAAACGCGTGTAAGCGTATCTTCGGATAATTACCGGCGACGGCCGCGACACAGGGATAGTAGCACCGAGGACCATCGCTGTCTCGTCGCAAAAAGTCGTCGTCGCTTGTCGATTTACGGTGTCGTTTACGTTATTGTCGAGATCATATTTTTCGACGGGGGGTTTGCTACGCTGCTATGGACCCCGGAAACCCGGGAGCAAGGGGTTGTCGATTTGGTCTGGTTTAGACACACACATATACACGGCATGTGGAATTGTTTTTTTTTTTTTTTAATTAACGTCCGTGGATATAATTACAAAGTATATGGAGACGGGGCTTAGTGATAGAGAACTGACAATTTTTTTTCCTCAACCGTAGTTATCCCCGGGGTAAAAGCAAGGGGACCGTTGTTAGTCAAAGCTAGTGGGGTAACCGAGGCTCCACAAAACCGCTTTTAGGCGGACGATTGGGGGCAATCGAAGATGCCGGTTATCTCAACCAAAATTACCCATGACGTCATTACTCATCGATGTCGCTGGATCCGGCAGTTAAGGGGTACAGAGAGGGAATCGTCCCATTATGGTCATTACGTACATAGCCTATTCCTCGACAATGGCGGGGTTCTCCTTGATCGCCTGGTTGAATTCTTCCTTAATCTTTTCCTTGGTATCTTCCACCAACCCCGGGTCCTCCTTCACCGCTTCCTTTTCTTGTTCTTGCGGCAGCTTGTTCACCGGTTGAGCCACCGGCGGTTTCTTCTTGTCGATCTTTACCGCCGGCTCTTGCATCGACGGTTCTTTGTCCTCGGGGATCTTGCGTCTCCAGCCCGTCTTGAACATCTCCCCCATGTCAAACCGCTTAAACGGATGCGCCTCGGTGTTGAACACATATTCGTCGAGAGGCAATTGGTTGGTGTCGTCAAATAACAAGTACAAGTACTTGAGCGTCTCCGCCCACCAGAACGACTCGGTGTTGTCCTTCAACTTGGGGTTGGCGGCATCGGTGACATCATTGATCAGCGAGAAGGCGATCTCGCCGTTGGCGTTGCGTACTTGAGTGTGGGTAAGGAACGATTGGAAGATCTCCCACCCCCATTCCCGGTAGGTTTCGTCGCCAGTCAACCGGTACAAGTAGAACAACAGTTCCACCGTTTCCGGCCGCTGCAAGTTGTGCTTGTCGCGAGGCTTGACCCAAATATCTTGTTGGCGTTCACCATCGTTAAACATGGCAATTTCTGGCGAGAGACCCGTTTCCATGTCGCGGTACATCCGGTAGCACAGGTAGGTCAAGTCCGCCCCCAATTGGAAGTCCAGCTGAGCCTCTTCCGTCCATTGGCCCAACCGCTTGGCTTCGGCCACCGTCTTACCCTTGGTGGCACCCAAGGCAAGCAAACCCCCGTAAAAGCATACGAGGTGGTCCATCTTCGGAGTAAGGGGACCGCCGACGCCTCGTTCAAGCTCACCAATGTAGGTGAGCCCCAGAGGGTTGGACCGAGCCACCATGTGTTCCTTGACGCCATTGACGGACTCGCGGTACATGTCCCAGTACACCGGTTCGCTTTCGTTGGTCTGCAAGTATTGTTTGAGCAAGTACTCATAGTAGGAGTCCCCGCGCAGACCAAGGCGAATGAGTTGACCATGGAACTTACCGGTATCGGGTTGGACGTAGATCGGCACCAATCCGGCCTTAGCCTTGTTAGCTTCGAGCACTTGCATTACCCGTTCGGCCTTTTCCCAAAACAACACTTCACCGGTAAGTTTGGCGAGATATTTGAGTTCGAGTTGAAGGGTAGCGACTTCAGCCGTCAGCGACGCCCCACTGTCGACGTGGGACGGCACCCCTTTACCGGTTTCGAGGTTGACCAGAGCGTAGGGGATACCCGTAGGCAGGTCAAATGCTCCCACCAAGGCATTGGCCAAGTCCACGGCCCGGTCAAGGTACACGTCGTCCTTACTCAATTCGTAGGCGGAGATCAACCCCCCCAACATGCGAATTGTCGTCTCAAACGTGTTGACTTCGTAGTCAAAGTGATAGTCCAACTCTTCCCGGATCCACGTCTTGGCCCGAGCCACTTCGTCATCGGCTCCCATGATCATGAGAGTGTCGAGCAGGTCAACAATCATCCACCCGAGGGGTTTGGGTCCCATATTCTTACCGGTTTCGGAGATGGGGTGGAACTCATCGTAACCGTAGCCGTGGTTTTCGTAGTGATGCCATGAATCCAACATCGCCTGCTTCACCAGTTGCTGGCGTTGGGCCCAGTTGGGCTTGGTGCTGAGGAAGCCGAACCCGCGGTGGTGAAGGAACTGGTAGCCGTACCACACGAGGAGCGACCCCACAAACCATTTGAACAACATCTTGATGTTTATGCGGGGACGGCGATTGGTACCGGTCGGTTTGTCTTTGTAAAGCGGAAGTTCTCCCTTTTTCGCTCTCCACCGGGTGTTGGCGTAACCAGCAGAATCCACCATAATCGACGTGGCCTAGTGGGATAATTTCGCGCGCAGGGGTGTTGTCGGCGATCCTTACCACCAACGATAAATAGTGTTAGTGGGAGATTTATGGTTATGAGTCGCCTCACGACAATGGGACGGGAATAGCGTGGACAACCTTTGTGGACGTGAAATATATATACGAGTCTCTGTTTTGTTCAGTTATTTAACAATGAGGCGTTGTACAACTATATTCACGATAGAGACTGAAGGGTTGAATGATTAGGACCGTTTGCCATTTGACAGTGGTTTGTAGAAATGTGATTGTTTATACGATAACGGTTCATGTCAAATTTACGACTTGGGTAGCGGTTCGGCTTGAGAGGTAACCGCCGTTTGTCATTGACGTATTGATGTCAAAGATTACCTTACATCGAGATCGTATTTCCACAACATCAAAGTCATCATAATAACCAATACCTCAAGTCAATGATGTTAGTACCTACGGCAAACTATATCGGTTTATCAATACATTACTCTATGAGCGTTATTTAGGCGTTACCAGCAATCTTGGCCTTGATGGCAGCGGGGTTGGCACCAATGACCTTGTCGACAACTTGGCCGTTCTTGAACAACAAGATGGTGGGCATCGACGAGACTTCGTATTGTTGAGCAAGTTGCCCAAGTTCATCGACATCAACCTTGACGAACTTGGCCGACGAGTATTCAGTGGCAAACTTGTCCAACATAGGGGCAATCATCTTGCAAGGGCCGCACCAGGTGGCAAAGAAGTCAACGACGACGAGACCCAGGTGTTGCAAAGCGGAGTCGAATTCTTCCTTAGTGTGAACTTGAGAAACCATGGTTAATTAGCTGATTCGAAAGAGTAGCTTGATGGGGTGCGATTCGCAATTTATACTACCGGACCCCGAGCACGGCAATGATCGAAGGAAAAAAAAACGGCGGCGTCGCAGCCAGGGTCCAATTTTTTACAAATTTTGACGTGATGACACATGGCTGCTGCTGACAAACCCAATGGCATCATCAGTAATGAATTCAGGTGCAGATCAATCGAGATTTACTTTACCGTTATTAGTCACTTCAACGGTCGCTTAAGGCACAATGATTACGTTGTGTATTGGGTTCCAGACCGGTGCAAATTACTAAGCGCGAGTGTGGAGAAAATGGGAAGAACCCGGGCCCCTGCTTCGGAACATAAATACGATGCATCGTAAATAAGTTACTCATCACCAAGCACTAGTTCCCGCGGAAGAGATCGGAAGTTTGTTTCCCAATCGGGATGGGCTAGTTCTTCCGGGAGAATGAGGTCGTCTATAGATCCAGAATGGTCCACTAACCGTTGCAAAAGACTCTTCTGGTAGGCTTGGTACTGACTGACAAGTTGATTAAACCCGTCGTCATCATCATCGACAAGTGGAGGGGCTGCCAATTGAGATTTGGCGTGATCACGAATATAAGTGATGGTTCGTTGAATGAGATCGTCAAACGAATAGCCGCTATCATTCTGAGCCACCGCCCGAATCACCAGCTGTAAGTTATCAACCTTCTTCCCTTTAAAGGTGATTCCCAGCGGACCCACTCCATTAATCACATCGTAACAGTCTTCCTGATGCTTGAGAACATGCAAAATTTCGTCTTCGTCGAGCTCATCGTCGTCGGCAAAGTCGTTGTATTGGCGGAAATCACTGATGGCGTCCTTGCTCCAATTGGGGTTATAGCTAAAGTCCTCAATGAACAATAGCGGGAGATTATTGTCAAAGAAGTTGAGATACACTTCATCGCCACGACCCACCACTTGAATTTGCGGTAATATTCTCATCCACTTGCTCTTATACGTGCCATCCTTGATCACTTGATCCATGGGTGGCAATTTGAATTCAAATAGTTGGAAATCATTCAGTCGAGGAATAAAACCATAGGTTTGGATGAAATGCTGTACCAGCTCGTGAGGCAGATAAGAAATCGTCACCTCAAACTTCGCTGGATCGATGGTGGCTTCATGCTTCAATTTGAGGACAATGTCGCTAGTTTCCAAATCAACGTCAAAGTAGGCATTATTGGTACGTTTGTGATTGGCAAAGTCAAGGATGGGCACCAAGGTGACGTTGATGAAAAAGTCAGTTTCCGGTTCCGGTTGTTTCAGCGAGTCCAGCTCTAAACTAAGCTTACTAAAGTCGACATCGTCGCTAGCGTGGGGGATTTCAAGACTGCGCAGTTTGATCAGCTGGTGAATTTGATAGTACTGAGTAAACGGCATGAGTTTTTCCACCGCTAAGGATTTGTAGGTGTTAGCCAATTCATCGATAAATGATTGGTATTCAAGCTTGACACTATTTGCAGTGGCAATAAGCTTGGTGACAAATGGGTCATCGGAAGACTTGATTTGAGGATAGGGAACAGTGGCGGTATGAGTCAAGACGTCAAGGTAGACATCAAGGTTACGGAGGGGACTGCCGCGCCAGTAATCACTGTCAACGTTGATTTGTCGGAGAATACCAAAGGCCACGACATAAGCCATGATGATTTCCGACTCCGTCTTTGGCAGCATGAGCTGAAGCACATTCATCACCAATTCCGATTCGGCAATCTCGGGTTTGAGCTCTTTATCACGAAGCTTCATCGCGTCCATCACTTCGAGCAACGTCATATAGTCCAACGCCACCTTCGCCGGGATCCGGAGTACTTCAAAATCATCCTCAGCATCGACATCACCATCAGCGTTATCAAAGACAAGCCCGATGCCTCCGAGATCACTGGCACCGATGTGGAGACGAGGGTGGAAGGCGATGCCGTTATCTTTGATCCATTGGTGGAGGCGATCGGCCAGCACGCCCGGGATCGTGGTGGCTGGAACGATGGGGCCCGTCATTTGCGTATACCTTAACAATCGCCTTCAACAATGGTTTATATAAGTCGGCTTTGACCCACAAGCAACGACTCTAGACTATTTTTTTTTCTCCGTTTGGGTTTATGGCTTTTGCAGCCTGCAGTGTGCACTCTTAGGTCAGCGATGTAGATCAAACAGGGAATTAGTGGAGAAATAGCGGACGTGTATCACAAGCCCCGCCACCACCACCAGTAGGCGTCCGGGCGGAACGTTACTGATTATACGATAGACTTATTTCATTAGTGATGGGAGGGGGATTGGCGTTTTTACGCCACGTTACGCCTCCATGGCCATCACCAAGTACCGTCTAGCAACCTTTATCGCCACCGACATCACAGTTAAGGGGTCGAGACCGCGACTTTTGGTCAGCTCCACACAGCATTCTCGACCCAAGCTATATTTCCATCACCTACAGGGATGAGCCACGTATTACTGCAAGAGAGGATGGTCCAGATAGGAAATGCTCAGGTACGCGCAGAGCCGTATGGGCGGCCCGCCTCCAATTAAGCTTAGCCGACACCCCGCGATACGAAGAGAGTGAAATCACAGGCACCACTAGGAGGGGCAAGTATTTTATTTCTAGCGTCAAGGTACGTTATTGTATCCATGTGCCATTGTTGCACCCGCTGGTTTTCCCCATTCATCACTAGCAGCTTCGATATTAGCGTCCCCTCGTCGATTCGAAGAACGTTTCTCGACACTGCCGATGCCGTAAGTGTCGGCACAGAAAAAAACGTTTTCCACGTTTGCCCCACCGCCTTGGTGGTCGCACTAGCCTCACCGGTGGGAATTTTTTTTTTGCGCTGAAGGAACGACCTCTTCTCTTAAAACCGGAGTATCATCATGTCCTGGGACGACGACGACTTTGAGGTGTCCGCCTCCAACAATGCCGCTGCCTCGTGGGAGGAAGAAGGTGACGACGAGGCTCTTTTGGACTCGTGGGACGTAGACCCCGATGAAGTCGAAAAGCAAAAGAAGGAAGCCGAAGCCAAGAAGGCCGCCGAAAAGGCGGCGTTGAAGAAGAAGCAAGAAGAACAAAAGCTCAAGAAGAAGGGGATGTTGAGTGACCAGACCCTTGCTGAGTTGGACAACCTCGACGAACAAACCCGTAAGGATTTGCTCAAGCAGGCCGAGCTCAATGCCGATTTGAACAACGCTGCCGACTTGTTCGCCGGTTTGGGGGTGGCGGAAGACATCAATGCCCACCCCAGAGAACGTATCACCAAGGAACAGATCGAAGCTGCCCAAGCTAAGCGTGCGGGTAAGGTGTTGACTAAGGATACCCCGTTGGAAGAACACCCGTTGTTCCTCCCTGCCACCAAGCAGGAGTACGAAAAGTTGAGAAAGGCGTTGGCGGCGTCGCTCGTGCAAATGCTGGAAGACAACGCGATGTTGTACGCGCTGAGTCTTGCCATCGACTTGATCCGGGACATTGCCCAACCGTTGTCGTTGGAAAACACGAGAAAGTTGCAGCTGACGCTCAACGTGATGGTGAAGGAAAAGGAACGGGCGGAAAGACAGGCGAGATTGAAGAAGACCGGCGGTACTGCCACCGGTGGGGCGGGGAAGAAGAAGGCGAAGCCTGCGGTTCGTCCCAACGTCAGTGGGTTCAAGAAGGACGAATTTGACGACATGGACGACGCCCAGTTTGATGACTTCGGTGACGACGACTTTATGTAGGGCTGCATCTAATTAATGACCATTTACCATCTAACTACACGAATAAAAACTCGTCGCGGGGGTATGTTGTACGACGACGAGGAGGCGAGGCGAGAGTGGGTTCGGCTACCAGCTGATCTAGCGGTGATAGAGGAAGCTGAGGATCTTCATCGGCTTCGTTAAGCGGGTAGGGAGTGTAGTAATCCTGACAATAAGTGGTGTTTTCAGCAGGAGCAGATGGCGGAGAGTTAAATACCACGGAATCTTTACGCTGTTGGGGAGTGTGAGGAGAATGTCGCCGGCGAGAACGATGGTGAGATGGCGTCGGCGAGGGGGTATCGTAGGAGCTACAGGTTGATAATCGACGTTTTCGGTGCCGGGTCGAAGCATGATCAAAGAATTGAGGAGGAGCTCCCCATTGGGGGTAATATGAGGGGAAAACCATCGGCGGCTGAGCCATTGGTTGAGCCATTGGTTGAGCTAGAGGCTGAGACCACATGGGAATTATCATGGGAGGATTTGAGTGAGTATTCAACTTGCTTTGCTCAAGTTGACGTTCTAGTTCATCAGCTCGGCGCTTTTGGTCGAGAAATTGCTGCTTATAGTCGATGAACGTAGTTTGTACCGCTTGACATTTGGTCGGGCGTCCTCCAGCTTGAGTCGAGACACTTAATTGAGGCGGTGGCTGGGGTAACAATTCGGTTTGAGTGGGTACACTTAGCGTTGTTGGTGACACTTGAATCAGAAAGCCAACTTGTGCCGGCCTGAACGTTTGAGTGTGACAATTAACAGCGATGCGATGGCGAGTTTGCGTTTCGGCGTCGGTCCATTTGGTAATTGGTGTCTGGGTGTCGATGCTAACCGCTGATACTCTATCAGTTTGCGTTTTTGAGTGCACTTTGACCGAAGCCGTAGTTTGGACCACGACACTTTTCTGAGAACGAGTAGTGAATAGTGGTGGTTGCTTAGCAATAGGAGGACTTTTAGGCGGAGTAAGGGTCAGTTTATGAGGCAGGGACCAAAGCATGTCATCGTCAACTACCGCGGCTGTGTTCACTACCACTGGAGTAGGCTTTTGTGGGGTTGACTGATCGATAAACAGAGCAAATGTAGGGGTCTCCATGGGAACAACGGGTGGAGGTACTTTTGTCGGTTTGGACTTTGTTGTTGGCACGGGATCACCAAATATCACTTCTAGTGCTTGTTGCGCCGACGTCTTTTGTGGGAATAAACCGGTCAATATATCTCCCGATCGTCCCGATTTTGTCGCCGATGTAGCACCTATTGATGGTTAGCTATTTATTTACCAAATTTTCCAGTTAAACATTGATACTTACGCCGAGGGGCTCGCTTACGGACCATGGCGACTGATACTATGGTAAGGGTATCAAGTCGCACGTATTGATTAGATCCTAACCACCACCGCGACGGCATGAGCGACAACATCGTCATCCCCAGCGTGCCGTCGTTGCACACGCTTACCATATCCGATGGTCTGAAACTGGGGTTTGGCTACAATCCGAGTATTGGTCCCAGTTCCAATGCCATCGGTGCCGAAACCAGCCAGATCCTCATGAGCAAAAAGACGGTGGTGCTCACGCCGACGTCCCATAACCTGGTGTACGACCGTAACATCACCACCAAGAAACCTAATGATATTAACTTGCTGCTGATGCTGTTTTTGTTCTGCGAGATGGTGAACTGGCTGCTCAAGAACGCCAAAGGAATCCAAGACTTGGAGACACGGCTCAACGGGTTGGGCTACCTGA
The DNA here is from genome assembly GCA_030580175.1 of Diutina pseudorugosa. Classification (NCBI taxonomy): domain Eukaryota; kingdom Fungi; phylum Ascomycota; class Pichiomycetes; order Serinales; family Debaryomycetaceae; genus Diutina; species Diutina pseudorugosa. The sequence continues at coordinate 62,449 of JAKTSL010000078.1, forward strand.
TTGGTCAACGATTCTTGGAGCTTATCAAGCTTCGAGAGGGGGTGAAGAACTCCAAGCGAGAGGTGAAGATATTAGAGATTTTGCAGTTTATCCACGGCACCTTTTGGAAGTTCATCTTTGATAAACCGGCTAACGACCTCGAGAAGAGTCAGGATATGGACGATGAGTACATGATCATTGATAACGAGCCGATAGTAAATCGGTTTGTCAGCATCCCCAAAGATTACGGCAATTTGAATTGCGGTGCGTTCATCGCCGGCATCATCGAAGGGGCGTTGGATCTGGCAGGGTTTTATGCCAGTGTCACCGCTCACCTGGTTCCCATCGACGAAGCCCCGTTGCGGACGGTATTTCTCATCAAGTTCAATGAGGCCGTGTTGACTCGCGAGCAGCTTTACTTGTAACGTTTACGATATTCCATACCCCCATACATTACACAAATTTAATAGAACCAATTACATGAATGACAACCAGTTATTAGACTTCTATAGATGATGTCACAAGTGTATCATTTCAAAATGCCATCAAATTACACGATCACATCAGCCATGGCTTGGCTTGTTGAATTTTTCAGTCAAATCTTTACTACTGTTACCAGTCACAACCATCACCTTTTCTATAATTGACCATTATTTACTCTAATAATCCAATTGATACAACCGATTGAGCAGCCCTAACTAAATTTACATTCAATTCGATAACTCAATCATACTCTTTTGTGACAATTATTCCATAAACTTCCGGTCCCTTTTTGATCTTTCATCGAGCGGCGCGAAAAACTCACCATCATGGGGTTCACCATCCGTCAGGCGACGATAGATGACATCCAGGCGATGCAAAATGCCAATCTCCACAATCTTCCGGAAAACTACCAGTTGAAATACTACATGTACCACATTTTGTCGTGGCCGCAAGCGTCATTTGTCGCCACCACCTACGATGACGTCGACGTCGATGATGATGCTGAAGATGGCGATCTTGCTGCTCCGATAATACCGGTGGATGCCAAGGGTGACACCGCTTACATTGGCAAAGGGGAAAAGATTGTTGGTTACGTTTTAGGGAAGATGGAAGATGATCCCGAAGCCGACGACAAGACTCCCCACGGCCATATCACCAGTTTGCTGGTGATGCGGACATACCGGCGGATGGGGCTTGCGGAAAAGTTGATGAGACAACTGTTGTACGCCATGTGTGAGCTGTTTGGTGCTAAGTACGTGTCGTTGCACGTTCGTAAACTGAACCGGGCGGCGTTGCACTTGTACCGCGACCTGTTGGCGTTTGCCGTGACTCTGATCGAAAAGGGGTACTACCAAGATGGTGAAGATGCCTACGCCATGCGGCTAGACTTGGTGCTTGACGATCTCTTGCCCCTGAAAGCCCAAAAGGCCCCCGTCGACGACTTGACGCTGGACTTGCTCGCTTAATCGTCATTCATCATAAAACTGAATGCTGTGTATTCTAACGTTCCTAATGTACATATGCCCGAATGCCTAAAGCCTTTAATACCGTTCCTTCATCCGCAGAGCCACCGTCCGCATGTTACCGTAGACCTTACCCGGCGGTGCCCCCAAAATCAACAGCACCACCGCTTCTCGAGCCATGCGGATATGAGTAAACCCACCTAAGATGTGGATCTTGGAGTCGGCGAGAACAATCCGCGTCCGCGTGGCGTTTTCAATGGCAAACTTCGTCTTACCGTCCTTACCGGCAATACGACCGATGGCCCGACTCAAATGGTCACCTTGCAACGTCTTGACATCCTTGATTTCGAAAGTTTCAATGTACAAGTCGTCCAATCTCAACAAGGCGATGGCATCGTCGACGTCGAACCCGTAAGTGAATGCTCGGATAAAGTCAGCACCCTTTTGAAGAGCACCTTCGTCGGTGGTCTGAGGCCCCGTTCGAAGTTCCACCGTCTTGGTCCGCACGTTCATCCGGATGTTAAGCTTCAAGTGGTTGACGATGGGAGGGTATATCTTGGGCCAGCAGTTCTTCAACGGCGACATCCGATGAGGAGGGATGGGCACCTTTCTTTGTTCAAGCTTGACCTTCATCTTGAGCTTGTTAGCAGGAGCAAACTTAGGCATGCCGTTTTCGTCGACCACCACCAGCTGGGGTTCGGGTTCGGCAACGTCTTCGTCTTGTTCTGGTTGTTCTTGCGTCGGCACCAGGGTAGTGTCGACCATCATTTCGTCTTCGGCCTCGGGCTGGGGTTGCACCGGCTTCTCCGCCGCCGGCGGCGTCTTGATCGCAGTGGGGGCTCCCATGTTTAAGCTGTGTCTATCGTTAAATCAAACCGAGGGGCAAGGCGATGAGATGAGATGATTTGGTTTTTCGCACCTTGGGACGCTATCGCTGAAATTTGGCCGATGAGAACGATAGCGATGAGACGATGGGATTTTTCACTTCATAAGGTTTTAAAACCGGAGATACCATGATATCTCATCTAATGTGTCAAAATTGACATAACGTGCTGTTTGACGCTTTTTCTCTTCGAGGACCCGAAAATAGCAAGGGTGTGGCTGTCGGCGAGCACCAGCAAGCTGGTGGTTAGACCCAATTGGGTAAGTAGTATTACTAGCTTTCGTTATAACCAACAGCCATTGCTTGTTCAAAAAATTGTGTAATCGGGCTTTTCAGGGATTAGTTGCTCCCCACAATCCTTAATCCCAAACTCCCGGGGCGTGTGGCGTTTGCCCTACTGACGACCGGCCTTTGTCGCGACGCGCCACCCCCGCAAAAGCAATTAGAGTTAAAGATGACGCCGCCAAAAACCGAAGTTGAAGCAACCTTGGCAATACCCGTTTCCGAGTTGGTTGATTGCGGTGTAACCAATGTCTATAAGTCTTTCAATATTTATATTTTCACAAACCATCATCACGTACGGCTAAAATACCCGGGGCTAGCCTCGTCTCCCGCTCATGCCCCTCCATGCTTCCTGACTTCTTTTTTTCTATTGGTTCATAACCGCGGGTAGGAGCCCGGGACCCGACCGATAAAAAAAAAAGAGAGGGTAGTGCAGCCAATTACCACAGCTACCTACCTTTTCCACCAACCCGCTTACCAGCTGCTATTACCATTCGCCTCAACTCATGTTTGGACGTATAGTTTCGCGACACGGCTCAACCCGTGTGAGTGTGCTACGGTTGCTGGCAATGGGCTCCCCGAGCTGGCGGGCTTCGGCTCCTGCCATCGGAGCCTTGTATCCCACAGTGTCACGCTTACCCCGATTGTACCAAGCTCAAGCGTTTGGTTTTGGTGTCAGATACTACTCCACCGATAAGCTTCCTCCTACAGCATCGCTGGCGCCGTCGACCCTGATGGTAGCCAAGCTCAAACGGTTATTGGTGCGAGACACTCGTAAAGTATCGCCTGGTGAAACGATATCGGCGGTGCTTTCGGGGCTCGTCATGGGTAACTTGCTTTGGATCTTGTTGGGTACGACAACGTTTGGGCTTGCGGTGATGTATGGCCTTTACTACTTCGATGAGCTCCTTGGCGACGAAAACGACCCTAAGCCGCTGATGCTCCGGCACATGGCGAGCCAAGTAATGTCAGTAGGACTTGGTGTCAATGTCCTGCTTGGTAAAAACCTCCCCCAGTATAAGGACGGCAAGTTAAGACTTCTGGACTTTAAGTTGGTCAGCGATGCCACCGTTGACGACCAACCGGCATTTTCCGCTCGTGTCGAACACATGGACATTACGTTACTGTTCAGTAAGTGGTCCGAAGGCCGTGGTCTCATTCAGGCGATGGAAGTATACGGTCTCAACGGTAAGTTGTATCGTAACTATGACCAATCGCTCGTCGATGCCAACTATGTGTTTGACCTGATCAAGGTTCACGACCTGGTGTGTCGAGTGTATTCGTCGACTGACGACCCCACTCCGCTCAAGATCTCGGTGTTTTCTGCCGATATGGGCAACGTTCACGGCGACCGTCTTCTCATGGACTTTTTCGGCGCCAACAACGTCCTGGGAGCCATCAACAACTCTATGTTCACCATCCACAAACGCCAGACCCCCGAAGGTGCTGCCGATAACAAACTTATCCGGTTTAAGCTCGACGGCATCAACTTGGGGCTGTTGGCTCGTTCCGAACCCCAATCAAAGTTTAACTGGATGGTCAACGGACGAGCAGAAATCTCTGCCGATATCACCTTTCCTCCTCTCGATGATGAAGCCACGGCGTCGCTCCCCCTGGCTATCGACTCGATGATTCACCATATCGGTGGCCACACTTCCGACGACGATGCCGCCGCCACTACCGATACCCACCAACCGCTGACGCTCTTAAAGGGAGCGTTAACGGCATTATACCACACCTTTTCCAAGCCGGTAGCGGAGACGCTGGCGATGGTACCGTACGTCGTCGTTAATGTCACGGTAAAATTCCACGACATCAAGGCCAGTGTGCCCAAATACTTACCGCTGTCGCTGCTGGGAGCACCCTTTGTGCTGCTTCAAAACCTTCGGGCCCTTATTCTGTGTGTCAATGGTGAAGGCGGCACTCCACCCAACCCCATTGTCGTCAAGACCACCGCCATTCTGAAGGTCGACGACTTGTATAACGTGCTGGACCTTACCCATACTCCGATGTGGGACGCCATCGTCGGTGACGTTTACGACGAGCTTCTCAAGTTGGTGAAGGTGAAAGAACAACGCATTTTGTCGCAACGGAGCTCGATGTGGTCGCACTCGTTGGCACTGCAGCTTGTATTGTTGGGACTTGGGGTGATGGTGTAACCCAACGTCATCCTCCACCCTCCCCCCAAAATAGAATTTATGATGCATCGATTTAGATGTACCTGTACATATTAATGACTTACGATTATTTGCTAATTAAACCCATATAACTTGACCAACCAGGGCCATCAGGGAGTGCGGGCCTTTTTGGCTCGCTTGACAAGGGCGACTTCAAGCTTATCTCCGCGACGGCCAAACACCTCCGCCTGAAGATCACCTTCCAACGGTTTAGCTCCGATCCCCACCACTTGGCCACGTTGACGTTTCTTAAGTATCTGTGATATCTTTGATGCTGGGCTTGATGATTGCGATTGGTCGTCATCACCAGTATACCCCATGCCTCTAAGCATAGCAGCACCAAAATCCTCGACGGGGACCTGGTCATAATCATCGTCCGAGTTATCGGAAGCGGCCGTGTTATCGCTAGCCGCAATGGTAAGCCCTGTAGTGGCGATGCGATGCTGGTCTTCGGATGGGTCAGTGTCCAACAATAGCTGAGCCATCTTGGCATCTTCAGCGGTATCTGAATGGGATTCCACTCGTCGAGTCCGTTTCGCTTGGATTAAGCTGGTGATCTGACGCTGGGGTTTGATCACTATCGGTTCCTTCTTGTCCACAGCAACATCGTTAGCTTTAGCTCCCTGGTCATCGTAGGTATCGATAGTAACCTTAGTGGGGCCGTCACTGGTGCCATCACTAAAGTCGACCTTAGACGTCTGAGCTTTTCGCCGGGCCTTGGACCCACCCTTATTGAGGTTAAGCTGAAATGCCATCGTCGCACTGAGACAGTTACCGGTAAAAGCTACATAAAATAAATGTCGATAAGCTTGAATTGGCTCGTCAATGCAAGATCAAATTAAACGTAAATTGTCATCTATAAAAAGTTATCGTCAAACGTAGCTAATACAATTGGGCACCAAGCATGGCTCGGAGCGATTGTCCGGCTGGAGTGGAAAGTACTCGTTGGGGAAGAGTCAATATCCGTTCAACAAGCGGTTCCCCAACCAAAAACTGGAGTGAATCGTCAGTGAAATGGTTGCAGTTATTATCAAACAAGTCGTAGGTGGTAGGATGGTATTTACCCGCTCCTCGGTGCTCCTCAAGGTAATCGTCAAACAACTCTTCGGGAACTTCGGTGGTACCCATATCAATCACTTCACAGGGAGTACCGTACTTGGTGGTACCGGGCACCTGGGCCACTTTGACTCCTTGGTCAATATAGTATTCACGACCGTACACCACTACCGATGTATGGTAGATGGCATCGAGGTCAATTCCAAGCATCATGGGTGCATATACCCGAGCTAGCCCATGGCTGAGGTCGTAGACATACACCTGGACTGTCGACATCTCTTTCTCGTTCAGTTGTAAGTTATCACACAGCTACAGAGTGGCAAAACGCCAGGGGGACACCGCGGCTATATAATAATAATAACTTGAAGAGTGTGGGTGGCGGTGGCAAGCATGAGACACTAACCTCTCCGATGATGACACCCGGTTGCCCCTCTGGTTGCGAGCGCTGGTGCAAACTGCGATCGCATTGTAAGGGTCCTCCCGTATCTCTAACTGAGCTTTTTCCAACGTTCTTTTTTTCTCCCACCCCCACAGACATTGACACGCCAAATCTCGTGAGTACACGCGTTCTCGATCCGAAGTCGCCGTCGGCTACTTTGTCGTCTACCGTCGTCAATTTTGACAATAGCCGAACCGAAACATAAGCGACGAACCCAATTGAAAACAATACAATTACGACTGTCTCAATTACTTTTTTCGCTGGGTATCTTTATAAATTGATGGATCTATATGTCAACGTCACTATCTTCGCACCATCATCACTACCATATTATATCTGCTAAAAGATACTGCCATAAACCCCTTATTTACTTCCCAACCACCTCTACCCATGTCACCAACCCCATCACACCACCACTACCATAACAATTCTCCCCAATCATCACCAATAGCCCCGATATCCACCTCTCCATCATCGCGATGCCCCTCCCCCACGCCCACGCGCTCATCCTCTAAGTGCGCACCGCGTTGTTGCTCCCCACCATGGCTGATCCCACTGCTGACGACGGCAGCCCCGTTGTCCCCGCGCCGCTGGTCGACGAAATCAAGGCGTACGTGGCCCGGGTGATGGAGCTGGCCCGACCCGCCCCGGGCGAATGCTGGTACGTCGTCCCCTACGACTACCTCGAGGCGATCGCCACGCTGACCCACACCGAAGTTGCTGATCTTGCCGCCGACGTTGGCTCCGTCGACTCCCTGACCGTCATTGACGCTCAGGGCCTGCTCATGTCGGGCACGTGGGCGGTGCTGCCCGAAGTGTACTCGAAACTCACCCAATGGTTCGGCGTCGCCGATGCCACCGCCGTCCCCGTGACTCGCTACGTCGTCAGCGTCACCGACGACCCGCCCCCGCAAAACTTCCAGTTAGAGGACCAAATCCCCGTATTCGTCGTTCATCGGCTCACCGGTTCCACTCCCAAACGCGGCTACTATAATCGCGAACCGAAACTGGTACCGTTTCTGCTGACGAAGACGTTTGGCGCCTTGCTCGACGATATCAGCGGTGTGTCATCGGCGACGCTGAGACTCTGGGTCATCCCCACTACTGGTCGCATCCCTACGACCATCCTGGTACCCCAGTTCATTCGTCAATATCTGCCGAAACTCGTGCTTCCTTCTCTTTACGATCAGCCGCTTGCTTCACAAGGAATCATCCCGGGACAAGAATATCATGTAGTGGTGGAAAGCTTGGTACAGGGTCAGGGTCACTACCCGCTCGACACCTATCTCGCCCAGATCCTGCCCCCCGACGCTGAGCTCACCTTATCTCATGGTGGTACCTTGGGGCTTAGTAACTTGGGTAATACTTGCTACATGAATTCGGCGCTTCAGTGTCTTTTACACATCCCCGAATTGTGCCTTTACTTCTTGTTCGATCTCCACTACCGCGAGCTCAATAAGCTGAACCCCTTGGGCTACCATGGCGACGTCGCCCAAGCATTTGGCCTGTTGCTTCAACAAACCTACGATACCGGTGTAAGCGGCCCGTTGGCGCCTCGCGAGTTTAAGCTGACAATTGGTCGTTACTCGCAAATGTTTTACGGCTACATGCAGCAGGACTCCCAGGAACTCCTTCTGTGGCTTTTGGACGCGTTGCACGAAGACTTGAACCGGATCATTGAAAAGCCTTACCTGGAAAAACCCGAGTTGGATGATAAGGACGTTGGTAACCGCGACGCCATCATCGAGCTTGCCGATAAGTGCTGGGAACAGTACAAGCAGCGTAATTCTAGTGTCATCACCGACTTGTTCACCGGGTTATACCAGCTGACACTCGTATGCCCGTCGTGCGAAAAGACCCTGGTCACGTTTGATCCATTCAATGATATCACCCTTCCTCTTCCCGTGGCCAAGAAGTGGTACCATACGTTCACCGTGGTCGACTTGGGTGATGGTAACTTATTCTTGGGCGACGGCGACCTGCGGATGTTTGAGTTTGAAGTCGAGCTTACGAAAACGCTGTCGGTGGAAGAGTTGCGCAATTACGTAGCCGAACAGCTTGCCGTTGATGCCAGGGATTTGTTTATCTACGAAATCTTCCAAAGTCAGGTCTACAAGGACTACCAAAGCGACTCGTCGCAAACTCGCTTCTTGCCGGTGCTGCAACAAATCTCGCTGGACGACAAGGTGATCATCTACTACATCCCCCATAACGACGACGACATCATTGTGCCGGTGCAAACGCTGTTGGCCCCTGAGGATGACTCGTACCGTCTGCCGGAAGCAGTGGGGATTCCGTTATTCGCCAAGTTTTCCCCCAACGACGTCAATAGCTTTGGCACCGTTATCGCCAAGATGTGGGAATTGCAACAACTAATGACCACGGAACGACTCCCTCATCACGACTATAACGAAAGCCGAGGCGACCGTCGCTTTACCAGTAGCGACTTTGGCAGTGATGGCAACGACTCCGATGTGTCGCTTGCCGATCCACTGGTCAACCCCGACGAGTTTTTCACCGTCAACCACCGCGTCAACACCACCAAGGCAGCATTAGCCGACAAGCGGAAGATTTTCGTGCCGTTGGAGCGGTTCCTCCAACTGTACTCGCCGCTTCTGGCGGCCCTTCCGCCAGCCAAACGCCGGTTCTACTACCATAAGGCGCTTGCCAATGACGAGTACGTGATGGTAGATGCGCCGCCCCAGGTGCCGGTACTTATGAGTGTGGGACCGCTGGATGACGACGAGAGCTCGCTGGAGCCCCAGCTTGGCGGTACGTTACTCGACGATGATCAAGACCCTCCCGAACCGATCACGGGAGCATTACCTCTGGATTTGGGGACGCTGGACGAAGTTGCCGGCGACGACACCAAGCTCGATGAACTTGCGTCTCTGGAAAGCATTACTCCCAGCACCACGCCGGTGGCCTGGGAGGACGCTGCTCGGAGCCCTCTCATTACTCGCCACACTCAGCTCATGGTGGAATGGCGTCGGGGGCCGTGGGCCGAGTACATGTTCGAGGTTCCCCTCAAGCGGATGGAAAACCCGCTGCTAGAGCTGCTGAAAAAGGCGTATTTGCGCCAGCGACAGGCCAAGATCTCCCTTAATGACTGCTTGGCCCAATTTCTGACCCCCGAAGTGCTCGGCGAGCACGACTTGTGGTACTGTCCCAACTGTAAGGAGCACAAGCAAGCGACGAAGCTGATTCAATTATGGCGGTGCGGCGACATCGTCACCATCCACCTTAAGCGGTTCCACTCGGCGCGGGCATTTGCCGACAAGATCGAGATGGTGGTGGACTTCCCCATCGAAGGGCTCGACCTTCTGCCCTATATCGCTGGTCCTGGCGACGAGCAGGTGTACGACTTGATTGGCGTCGACAACCACTATGGGGGACTCGGCGGCGGCCACTACACGGCCTGTGTCAAAAACAACCGTGACGGTAAGTGGTACAATTATAACGACTCGCAAGTGACGCCGTTGGCCGATCCTCAGCTGATGGTGACGGGAGCCGCCTACCTTTTATTCTACCGCAAACGGCGCCTGCAGCCGTTGGTGGGGCTGGACGAATTCCAGCAACTCATTGCTGACGGCCGCCAACAATTCGAGGCACTGGTGGCCCTGGCCCGGGAGCGGATGACGTCGGTAGCGTCGCAAATTGCCCGGTTCCGCATTGAAACTGGTGCCGATCTGGAACTGGAGGAGGAGCTGGACGTTAGCGCTGCCAGCGCTGCCGAGCCCGAGTTCGTCCACGACCTGGAAGAGGATCTTTATGAGCTGGACGACGACACCCTGGTACGCAAGCAACGGCTTTTGGAAAAGGGCAATATCAGCACCAAAGTGGTCCAAATCACCGGTCTGGGACAGGAGCGAGTAACGCACTCACCCAAGTTAGAGGATATATAAGTCATCGTTCATTAAGTCTTTCTTGGTTAGCTTATCATCTATATACATGGTCTACCACGACGCCTTTTGCACCCCGGGAAGCACCCCAGCACGAGCCCGCTCTCTAAACGCGGTTCTGTTCAACTTGAAATCGGTAATCACCGACTTGGCATTACCAGTAGCCACACACCGGTCCCTGATCTGGTTAAACAGGGTGTACTTGGGCATCAGCGTCAACTGTAATTGGGCTTCCAACCGCACCTTCAGGGGCAACTCGGTGTTGCGCGAGATGTACTTGAGAGCCTTGCGAGTCACCTCGTGCTCCTCAAACTGTAATCGCTTGAACTGGTCCCGAAGCACCCGGGCGTTCACGTAGCAGTGCTTGGGCACCTCAAACTTGACGGGGAACCGGAACGGCATGGCGATGAAGAAGATTTTCGATCCTGTCGCGACTTTGACTTGGTGAGAGAAAAATTAAGACACGAAGTAAAGTAGGACACACTAAATAATGTAATAGTCTGGCTATACATACGGGATTGATTAGACAGTTCAAGCTTTCGATGCAAATGCCACGATTGAAGATGTTCACGGTTTCACAAATAAATTAGGGGTTAATTCTGATATTATCTGTGCCTGCAAATGTTGTAATGGTGACATTTGCAAGTGTGGATGCCAGTCATGCTGCTAATTTATGGACGGTGGATAGGAGTTTTTGGGTGGAACTTGGTAAATGATGGTATCTAGGAATAATGAATGGATTGAAGACTAAAATGAAGAAGTTGGTTATAATATTGATGACTCCATATGTTGGTGTAATAAAATCAATGTTGTGATCGAGGGGGACCTACTATGTTCGGAACTAATGATAATTACGGTTAACAATTAATTTGATCAAACACATTTACCATGATCGTGGTTGTGACTTGAAAATGTTTGTGATAACTTGTAGAAACAATTGAATCCACTTATCATAAAACTAATGGTGGTTACACTTCTCAGTTAGGCTTCGATCACCTCATCCAGAGCTTTAGACTCGTTCCAATTTTTAGACGAACTGTTCAACATTTACAATATAATACTCAAATTTACAAGTATTGCCCTTGTACGATGGCCTTGAAAGTCACCGATAGCCGTTATCAAGCCCAAACCTATTTAGTTCCATTTTAACGTGATGAATAATCGAATAGTTACGTTTACTGTTGGCAAAGTTGTAATCGCAGTAAACAAACACGTTTTTGTACTGAACGGCACATTAACCAAGGCACGAAAGCCGTTCACGGCATCAGTGGACAAAAGGCACCATCACCGTATTGGTAATGGTCCACCTGCTATCACCAACCCCATGCCGCGGGCGGCAGGGTCGCCTTTGGTGGATATATCTACGGCTTAGTGCACCGTTTCGCAACCTGAACTTAATGGTGGATTTTGATGGCAATGGCCACGCCTAATGTGGCCACTTGAAGGTACCCATTGTGGTCTACAAATCTGTGGCTATCATATGAGCCAATGTTCAGAAACATGATGAGTTTGATGGTTTTCGATGGTTGAGCTGGAAGATGGGGTTGGCGAGAGAATTTGACTCGCGCTCGCCTCAGCCATGGTAACAATTTGACTCGGGTGCGAAACCCCAAAACTTACACTGACCCCGCCTATTGCGAGGAAAATCACGGTTTACGCCGCCCGGTAGCGACTTTGAGATGGCTTACTATGTTTTAGTCGGTGGCCTTTTCACCTAGACAAAGTTTGACGAAATTTGACGGAAGTTGTCGATTTGTCGATTTTGGCCCATTCGGCCTAGGGGTTGGTCGCACCAAAAACACGTAAACTGTGCAATAGCGAGCCCAATACCAACGAATGGAAAAAAGCGATACTTGGGTTTTGTAGAGCAAACTGCCGGCTTCATGCTAGATGGCTTTGATTTCTGTAAACCCTTACCCGGACTGAATAAATCGCAAAATAGAGCACTCAAAAAACGTCAGATCGCAAGAAATCTGGTTCCAAAAAATTTCGAAATTGTGGCTTTTTAACTAATCACTATAAAGAGAGAGACGTTATGAATGCAATGGATGTTTTATTATTCCATTTACCGCTTTTGTTGGTGCAATCTTCATCAATTCATAATTTATGGTTAGGCGCGATGATCCGTGAAAACCCCAAACCCCAGCCGTCGATGTCAAACATCAAAAAAAATCAGGAAAATTTATTTGCTATGATTTAGTGACTACATGACTGGTAGATACAGGTGAGCCTATTTTTGGCGATTTTTTTGGTGTAAAATTCAGTAGTAATCGACCTATTGCCCATTCTCACTTATACTGTACTAATCAGTCAGTTGGCATGTCAATGAAGCGCATGATGAGCCCAACGATGACCAATTACATTCTCCTGACTCCAGCAATTATCATCACCTCAATACAACTAGTTATGGTAGTAAATATCAGGGTGAATCCCGTGTCAAACAATACTATGTCTTCCACTAACCGTTGTATGTTACTTCATCACTAACCAAGGGTGTCCTCTCTCCTGTGGTCCATACTAAGAGTACGCAATGCACTTTCTCACCTTCTCGAGAGCTCTGGCCAACAACACCGTCGCCTGGGGTCTTGTTAAAGCGCCACCACCAGCCCCCATACCGCTGGCACCACTTCGGTATAGACTTCGTCCAGCATCGTGCCGTGGACCAACGCCAGAGTCTCCGGTTGCGCCACCACCATCAACCCCAAACTGACGTCTACCGAAGCGTCACCACCATCAATGACGTCACACATCATCACCAACCCGCAAAGCTTCAAATGAAAATTATAACAAGATGTCCTGAGTGGTGCGAGCCTGCTCGAGCACCGACAACACCCTTGCTTCAGCCTCGGTAGTGATCTACTGCTGCAAGTTAGCAAATCAGATCATGGCTTTGGCAGCGTGAGCAATGACTTGTGCACCCAACGGAAAGAGCAATGAGAATGGAACCCTCAATGCACTTGGCCAACTCGTGAAGCAAGCA